>BLKR01003355.1:0-149117 GCA_011170035.1 Teleogryllus occipitalis
TGAAATCTTCCTGCATGATTCACCCTCGAAGACTTCGTATTAAACTACCTTCCTCTTTTTTCATAACATTTGACCGCCCTTCTCTCACCCAGCCAATCCATACGTTCGTTATATTTTGGTGTAGCTGACCTTTCGATCGTCTAAACTTCTTCGCCCAATCCCAAATTTTCTACTTTCGGCATCCAGCCACCTCTCAATGCATTTACAAAAAACAAAAACTACATTGTTTATTCACGGTCGTTGCTATGCCAATGCTCTCGTGATATTTCCTAATGCATATTCCACCATATAGTCTAGAAATAAATGTTAGTTTATTTTCATGTGACATATCGGTATGTCACTATATATATCTCTCTCTATATCTGCTTATGCCTGTCTCTTATATATCTTCATATATATATATATAAAGACAGAAGTGCGTTGTCTTACAACGCGGTAATCTCTGAATCTACGGAACCAATGCCGATGAAACTTTTGTGCTGACTTCCTTTAAAGGTCTGGAGTACTATAGGCTTTGATTTATAACCATAAACTGTAATATATTTACAAAATAATTATTTTTCTTGACATTTTTGGCATAGCTTTACATCACAGATTCAAGAGCCCATCAATGTCAATAGTTTAGCTGTGCGCGAGCAGAGGTGGACGTCTGAGATCTACTACTGGTTTCATCAATGTCCAGAATTATTATGAGATTCATTGGACTGAATAAGGTTCTGCAATGTCACTGTACGAACGGGGGTGATTTATTAGTTCTGAACATTGGTGGAATATTTGGAAGAAATCGGTAACTAAAGTGGTAAAGATGACAAGGTACATGCATTATTCTTAATCCGTGTTATGTACAAAGTGGCTAGAAAACATTGGAATTTCAATTTGTACAAAAATTGAGGTATGTTGAGACAGTGCAATGTACAATAATATATAGTACAGAATATACAGTAATCTACAATGTATTATATATAGATATCGTATACATTCTAAACAACCTCTTCTTTTACAGAAATTTTTAAACATTGAATTGCTTGAAACAATGCGAGTGTCAAGTTGTGAAAACAGACTATACAAGTGCGAATAGATGGGCAGTCTATAAACGTTTTGAATCGTCTACGAGAAGTGCGACTTGCTGAAGTACTCACTCGCACTATTGAAAATAATAGTGCAAGAAGGGATGCAAATGTAAATAATTCTCTAAGTAGTAGGGTAGCTTTTTAATAGCACTCACAATTTTACTATTTACACAGTTCTCATGTTCAAATTGGCAAAATTTAAATTGTTTCAATGTTTTGGTTTCACCCAGTTGATTTTTTTCTTCATTATGTGCAGAAGATTAGTGCAGTAGTATGTAATTAAGCAATAATCACTTACATATTGAGACTAATCTGTGCTATTATTTTGCATTGCAATTGCTCCCAACGCATGAATTGGTTTCTGTTATTCACATTTCAAGATCCTTAATATATAACACTTCAGATCAAATAATGAAGCTAATATGATTTTGTTCAGAACATTGTCAATTTAGTGTGTACACATAATGTACATGTTGATGGATCAGCATTGTTCTCATGCTTCAATATTAGGATTAACTGATTTACGTAAAAACATAAGTTTTATTCCACATGTAGTTTAAACTTATCTTCTAGCGTCTCCGTGAGAGAACTCTGGCATGTTAAACTTCGCTTAAAAGAATAAGTCCCTTCAAGGTCACGATTTGACAGATCAATTTCAAATATTTGTTTATGAATACAAGAGAAGACAAAATATAAAAAAGTGTAAGTTTTACAATGTGACAATTTATTGACAGTATTGAAAGTAATGTATGAAACTCCCCCAAAAAATATATTTATATGTGAGTCTACAAGTATTTTATTCTTTAGTTTAGAATTGTTTATTGTTTTTAGTTATAAAATGAAGAAAGTTTAGGAGCTGGAACCCCAAATAAGAAAAATATAATTTTTTTGTGAAAAAGTGATCGAGGTAGACCGGAAATTTCCAAATGGGGGTGAAGAGAAGATAGGGCTATCGAAGCGTGGCCGTGCAGAGCATGGCAGGGAGGAGCAGGGCGGAGAAGGGATACAACAGAAGAGATACTAGGCCCCACCGCAGGATATGAAAAAATGGAATTCCTCTCCCTGTCTAATAATTTACTATAAATCCGAGCAACGCCAGGTACACCAGCTAGTGTATATATATGTATATATATATATATATATATATATATATATATATATATATATATATATTGAAACGCATCGCGTTTCTAAATAGAGGTGCAGCGGCCGCCTCAGTTAAATTGCCGTTTCCGATTGCCGTTGCCGGCCGTTGCCGACTGAACCCATTTGAACGAGCCAGGGTAACGCGGCGATTGAGAAGAGGTGCGAACAGCGCGATAGAAAACGGGCAGTGAGAGAAAGAACTCGAGAGGAGACGGAACGGGTACGTGTACTTGTGTGGTTTGTGAAGGAATTGAGGAACTGGGGAGATGTGATGCGTGCCGGTGGAAAGTGAGTAAAGTGAGAATCAATGCGGAGGTTAGCATGGTGAACAATTCACAAAATCTAATTAGGAATTGTAACGCTAAGGACTGGGAGAGTGCCAGAGATCAGCTGGGAGACGAGTTACACCAAGTGGTGGTGCAATTACAGCGAATTGCAGCATTTGCAATGGATATGCACAAATACCCAGAGCCCATTCACGAAAAATATTAACCCCATCTTATCCTAAAATCACTGTTGTATGGGACTGAAAATAAGGGTCCATCACAATATATATATATATATATATATATATATATATATATATATATATATATATATATAGAGAGAGAGAGAGAGAGAGAGAGAGAGAGAGATTGGAGAAAACAATTGAAAATAACGATAGAAATGAAGGAAATGTGCTTACAAACAAGAGTGAGAAGGAAAGTGTAGAGGACTATGCAGGTAAATGAGAGGCAGCAGGAGCAAACGAAGTAATGAATGGAGCCAGAGTGAAGGCGGAGTGTGGAGCGGTGGAAGGGCTGTGGAATGGAGCAGCGGGTGTAGGGTATGCGTGCGGCGCGCGGTCCCTTGCGGTGGGGGCTGTGCCTTTAATGTCGGCGACGCGTGTTCGAAGACCTTCCGCCTGCCATCGGCCCTCAAAGCGAGAGGCGACCGCCAGCAACCCGCAACGCACCGCACCGCATCGCATCGCATTGCGGAGCCGAGCGCCGCTGGCGGGGCGTGGAAGCGCCGGCGCCCAGGGTGCGCTCGCGTCGGGCGCTGACTTCGGGTGCGAGGAAGCCAGGAGCCGAATGAGAATGACGTCATTCAGCAGCTTTATTGCGTCATTTTATCAAGGCTGGCCGACAGGACGAAGGTGAGCCGAAACCTATCGGCGCTCATTTATCAACACGTGCCTTAACGTGTTGCTAGTGTCGCTAGCCGACGTAAGTACGTCCACTCCGTGAAGTCACAGAAGTTAAGCAACTTCCTAGCCGGGAAACCGTTTGGCAACACCGGATTCTAACGGTTCGAGCTTTTGGACGAAGGAATAAATGAACCGAATGCGAGACAAAATACAACAAAACACCAGGTACGCTCAAAGCCCCAGAAGGACTAAGGGTACGTAGGGTGCTTACTTCGGGCCTGTAGTAGCCAGGAGCCGAATGACGTCATTCAGCAGCTTCATTGCGCCTAGTTATTAGATGGTGGCGGTCACATCGAACGCGTGCCGAATCTTATCGGCGCTTACCCATTAACGCCTACCAGCTACCGGAACCGGATGCCTGTGTCGCTAGCCTACGTACGAACGGAATTTAAGCAATTCGAGATACCATGGATTTCTAGCTGGGTGACCGTCTGGGAACCCAGGTTACTACTAAAACCGAGTCTCTGGCCAAAGGGACAAAAGGCACTGACTGACCAAAAAACAAAAACTACAGGTACCATTAATGTCCAAAAAGGTCTAAGGATACGCTCACGTAGGCCGCTGGCTTCCGGCGTGTGGAAGCCACGAGCTTAATGACGTCATTCATCAGCTTGATTGCGCCATGTTATCAATGGCGGACAGAACGAAAACGTGCCGCAACCTATCAGCGCTCATTTATCATCACGTACCATCTGCCTTAACCTGATGTCAGTGTCACTAGCCGACGTAAGCACGTATGCTCCACGAAGTCACAGAAGTTAAGCAACTCGAGTCACCTTACCTGGAGCGGTAGCTCAGTGCATCAACTGATGTCACTGCAGCGCCTCTGACCGGGAGGTCCTAGGTTCGAGTCCTGACGGCGGCAGGATTTTCGGCACTAGCTTTTCAGCTAGGTCGAATTCAGTCGCTGTCTGGAGGAGAATTCTAGCGGCCGGCTGCTCTGATCGGTAGTTTTCCGTGGTTTCTCCGATCAACACCAGGCGAATGCCGGAGCAGTATCCTATCAAACGGGCCACGGACCGCGCGCGATCTATCCTTCCCATTCCTTGTCCTATCCTCTCCCATTGCACACACACACACACACACTTACACTAACATGCACTACACTACCACATATCCCGGGAGACCGGTCGGGAGCTGAGTGCTTGTCCCGGCTGGGGCGGTGCCCCGCTGGTGGGAGAGTCCTGGTTAGGGGGAAACCCCACTAGCCGACGGTAGGTCGGTGCCGGATCTCGCCATCCAGCGGGGAAGATCACCGCCATCTCCCGAGAAAAAACATGCACTACACTAACGGGACTAATGACCTGAGTAGTTGACGCGCCCGGAAACATGAATAAATCAAATCAAATCAATCGAGTCAACTTAGATTTCTATCCGGGAGACCGTTTGGCAACCCCGAATTCTAACGGCGCCGAGCCCCTGGACGAAGAAATAAAAGGAACTGAGTAACTGCGAGATGACGAGAGAAAATAGAAAAAAAACTCCAGGTAAGCTCAGTGCCCAAAAAGGGCAAATAGTACACTCACGTAGGACGCTGGCTTCCGGCGCGTGGGAGCCAGGAGCCGAATGACGTCATTCAACAGCTTGATTGCGCCTACTTATTAAATGGAAGCGGACACAACAAACGCTTCCCGAAACTTGCTGACGCTCACTCATTAACGCCTACCAGCTGCCAGAACCGGACTGTGTCGCTAGCCGACGTACGTACGGAAAACTACTAAAACCGAGTCTCTGGCCGAAGGGGGGAAAGTACTGACTGACTGCGACGTGACGAGACAAAAAAAGACAAAAATTCCAGGTACCCGAGAAGATTGGTTTGGTTTGTTTTTTTCGTGTTTCCGGGCGCGTCAACTGCTTCGGTCATTAGTCCCGTTAGTGTAGTGCATGTTTTTTTCTCGGGAGATGGCGGTGATCTTCCCCCGCCGGATGGCGAGATCCGGCGCCGACCTACCGTCGGCTAGTGGGGTTTCCCCTAACCAGGACTCTCCCACCAACGGGGCACCGCCCCAGTCGGGACAAGCTCTAAGCTCCCGACCGGTCTCCCGGAATATGTGGTAGTGTAGTGCATGTTAGTGTAAGTGTGTGTGTAAGGGGGAGAGGATAGGACAAGGAAGAGGAAGGACAGATCGCGCGCGGTCCGTGGCCCGTTTGGTAGGGTACTGCTCCGGCATTCGCCTGGTGTTGATCGGAGAAACCACGGAAAACTACCGATAAGAGCAGCCGGCCGCTATAATTCTCCTCCAGACAGCAGCTGAATTCGACCTAGCTGAAAAGCTAGTGTCGAAAATCCTGCCACCGTCAGGACTCGAACCTAGGACCTCCCTGTTAGAGGCGCTGCAATGACATCGGTTGATGCACTGAGCTACCGCTACCGGTCCCAAGAAGAACTGAAGGTTCGCTCACGTAGCTGGCTTCCGCCGCGTGGGGGCCCGGCGCCGAATGACGTCATTCAGCAACCTGATTGGACATTGTTATCAAATGGCGGCGGTCACAACGATCGCTTGTCGAATCGTATCGGTGCTCACTCATTAACGCCTACCAGCTGCCGGAAGTCTGGGAGTTTCGACGCGCTGCCTGTTCACCCTGGTTGTCAGTCGAGTCGTGGCTTCAAAGCGTGTGTTCAGATGATTCAAAATGGATTGAACTATTTTATATCTAAGGGGTTTGTGACGCCAGCTATGTGGGATAGACAATAACGACATGCGAACAGAAATAAGGAAAAGTACTGGAAAGAATCATCTACGTAACCTCAGATGCATTATTTATAATGTTAAAAGTTACATTGAGCGAAACATTAAACAATCAATTCACTATAAACTTAACGACAATACTTTTTCAGAAGCATTTACCAAATTTCTGTGAATATACAGAATTGGATGGCTATATACAAATTTAAGAGGAATACCTCCACTAATTGATGTATTAAAAGGTATTTCTGTGCATTCTTATAACATTTTTTGAATTCATTTGAATGGCGTATTCAGAGGTCTATCTAATCCTTACTTATCAATAATAGCAAAAAACGCACTGATTGAAAAATAGTAATAGTTTTTTAAAACACACACACTTCACAATTTTCTCGCAAATTAAAATCAGGCTATATTTTTGGTTAATATTCTCTACTTTGAATACAATGTTCCAAAAAAGTATCCAGAAGCACTCGTATTCTACAGTTACACATTTTGATTTTTATCAGTGCATTTTCTTCGTAAGTGGAAATAATTTTGATAAATGCACCGGTCTGTAGTCCCGACTCTATCTCGCTCACGCGTGGACGTGGAGGAAGCTACTAGCAAAAACCGTTAGATATCGACACTGTCAAATCCCCGTGCTACGTGGCCACCATAGCTGGACGAAAAACACTGTTTATCAGCATCGAATGCAAGCAACGTTACGCCAACTCTCTACGTGAACGCACCCTAGTCTGCGCGGACTGCACAGCGGTCTGCACAGCGACCTCCTCGCTCGGAGGGGGGGGGGTCACCTGCTTGGTATTTTGGCCGCCTTCTCGAACATATGACAATTCGGATTCTCAGTATCTCTGTTACTTTATGACACCCCATGTAAAGAAAACATTTGTTGAACAGTACAGTGATCACAAGTTGGTGGGAGAATGCGTTTCTAAGGACACCAAAGATTATTAAGAGTTGGTTCATAAGACAGAAGCTGTATCTCTACGTAAATAGGTCACACAATGTAAATCATAGAAATGGACTTTCGCCGATTGACATAGTTGATATTGTTTGTCTTGGATGAAATTAAACGTTTCATTTGTATGAACTTTAGAGTTTAGATTTATTTTAGGAGATCCTTTAAGAACCGGAGGATTGGTTTTCAGTGACGACGTCGGGTGAGTTATTTCTCAGCAGGCGCTGATAAATTGAAGTTAAAGTTAAAGTCAAGACGTGTCGCTGGCCTTTCCAAGACCGCGAAGCTGACAAAGAAGATAGGGATCTTAAGAGAACAATCTCTCTCCCTCCCTTCCTCTCTTTTCCTCCCTGACTCACTTTCCATCCCTCCCTTTTTCTCTTTCCCTCCCTCCCTCTCTCTTTCCCTCCCTCCCTCTCTCTTTCCCTCTCTCCTTCCCTCCATTTCTCCCTCTCCCTTCACTCCCTCCATCACTCCCTCCTCTCATTCCCTCCCGCTCCATCTCGCTCTCGTCCCCATTCTCCCTCTTTATATCTCTATTTCTTATTTCCCTCTTCTCTTTTTTTATTCTATTTTTTTTCTCCTGCTCTCTTTCTTGCTTTTTCTCTCGGTATCTTTCTTTTTTCTCGCACTAATTATCGTCCTCTCGCTCTCTCAGTCGGTACCTCTTTGCCTCTCAGCCTCTCACTCCCTCTAATTTTCTACTCACCTCTCACAGTCTCTTTAACTTCCTTTTCTTCCTTTCGATCATCAATATGTTACTGCTATTCTGGTTCGTCGCATCTTCTTAATCTTCGCGTATGTGTGTGTTTCTCTCAATTTAAACACTCCTTATTCGCATTTCTGTTTCCTTTACCATTTTACTCTCTTTTTTCCTCCATTTCCTTTTTTCGTCTTTTCTCTTACTTCTTCAACCCAACACGAGATTCTTTTGCTTCTTGATTTGCTATTCTGTTCGGTCTCTCTGGATTCCACTAGCCAAGTGTGTTTCCCTTAAGAATGTATCATAGGTAATATCACGAATGCTTGGAAATTGTCAATAAATCCCGGCTCGAGAAGCGAGAAGAATTTCCAAAGTACGACTGGTATTTAATAGGACTATTTCACGAATAAAACTATATCCAATAGAGTTTCAAAATGCGTCAAATATTGAAAATAAAATATGTTAAAAATGTTTAAAATATGTTAGAATTAAAGAGGTTATGTTATAGTGCATACGTGATTTATTGATAGTCGACACAGTGATCGATACCACCTCCTAAGATAGATGAGTCACAGTTTATGGTTTGTCAGTAGGGTGTAGCGGTAACAAAAATCGGATAGAAAAATTATTTAAATTTTTGATATACACCACCTTGTTTGGGTCATTTCGTGTGTATAGTTGAACACAATTGGTTTTAATTTCACGAGTGGAATAGTCACTGTAATTATATCTCTTTAGTTCTTAAATATTTTTAATCGGGAATATTCAAGAATGTGACTTGATTTTTCTAATTGTTTCAACCATTACCTTCTTTATTACTTTCTCGCCTACTTCTTGCCTACGTAGTAAAGTGAAAGTAGTGTAATTGTTGCACGGAAAAGTGGCAATTATTTGTCAGAAAATTCACATTGCCCCTGATGCCGAAACAGTTGATAATTCTCGAGTCTATATGTAGTAAATTATATTTTCTAATTCGTTGTATAGTCAGAATTCACATTGTATGGGTTCTTGATACAAAAAATGGTTTACGGCAAAACGTCTGTATCTACGTCTGTCCGTCTGTGAATAACAGTAGCGCTTAAAGACTTCGGAGGATTTTCTTCAAAATTAGTGCTCTGCTATTGGTCGACACCTTGCGAATATAGAACGAATATTTTTTGGGAAATACTTTAAGAGATACCTCAATAACAATTTCAAAATTTTCTCAAAGACAGCTCCATTTTTTCTGGAATTGAGAAAAACAGAAGGAATGTCTGATTTTTATTTAACTATATTTTTCAAAAATTTAAAGAAAAAAATAGATTTTCTTCGGCATCTTCCTACAAGTACAAAATCGATCGTTATTTTTCCTCAGGATGAAATCAGTTCTTCAAAATTTGACCTTAAATAATTCCATATTTGAATTTTTGAAAAATTTAATTACAAATGATCTGTTTTGTTTTTAAACTGTCGGAAAGATTGTTTTATCCGTGAGACTAGTGGTGTAGAATTAATATTAAAGGCATACAACCTTTTAGAACCTAGTTTCAACACTAGTGTGAGGATATTTTTTTCTAATTGGAAACATTTTTGTGGGCTAAAAAACTGTATTACTTCTACAATGTCTTCTCCTCTCTCTTTTCCTAATGTTCTCATATTCTTTTTATGTTTTAGAAGTTCTTATCAAATGAGAACTACTAAAACATAAGAAACATAAGATCAGGAGAGATTCACTCCTTCTCTGTTCGTCATTTGTTTCTCTAAGAACGATTAATTATTTTTCGTAATTTACTTTGTTTTAAAAATAATTTTAAAACATTTTTCAATTAATTTCACACTACACAATATATAAATTACTACCGGTTAAGATAATTGAGATCCATGAGTGAGTCTAACGGGTAGATAATGGAAATAATATTGATTAAGTAAATGATGACGAATAATTAGAGAAAGAGGGACTGGATACCCCGAGAAATCCTGACAAATTATTCTTTCCCGTACAAAAATGAAAATAAATATAATAATTCCGATGAGGGAAATGGTTTTATTCGTCACAAATCCTACATGGATTGACTAGCAATCGAACCCACGGCGAAGCGGTAATTGCTCATCTATGTATAACCCCGACTCGCTGACACCCCGTTCGGCAATGTGCATCTCTCAGACCATAACAGTTGACAAGGCAAATCAGAGAGTCCACACAGAGCACCCATCAAGTGACACCCGCGTACGACCCTCCACCATCACGTGGCACGGCACCGCGTATCGCGCACGTGTGCACGTGCGGCAACGAGCTGCCGGGCAAGCCCGCGCCCTCTCGGGGCGACCGCTCGGCGCGGCATTTTCCTGCGGCCGTTTCGGGCCTCATTATTGGACAAGGCCATTTCCACGCCGCCGCCGGCGATTCAACTGTTGACACTCTCCTTGCCACGTCGCGTCCGACGGGTTCGGGACGATAGCGGTAGCGACCAGCGCGCGGCAGGGTGGCTGGTCGGAGTAGCGTCCACCGCGCGTTTCGCTGCAAATTAATTATGCTGTCCTCGCCATTGCCGTCAGCCCGCGTCCTCCCTCTCTCCGAGCGAGGCTCCCGACTCCGCCGGCCGCCGCGCGGCGGTCGGACGCTCCCTGTCGGCAGGTCCGATAATTAACCGGAGTGCTTTCACGAACATGACGAACCAGTGTCTCCTCACGGGCCCCGTCAAATTACAGTTCATGAAGGCCCCTCTTTTCTCCCCGCGTCGCGCTCGCCCGCCCCTTGCCCCACCGGATAGACTGCAAGTCGTAGCGCACTCGGCGCGATTCCCGGAAGAGCTTTGCGCCTCCGGTGGCGTAATAATGAAGGCTTCCATTATCGCTTTAGAATAAACTATTCCAGTTCTTGATAATACCAACTGAATGTCAACCGGATGCTATGGCGAATGTTTGTGCGAATCCGGGAAAGAGCTTAAAGCTTCGAGGAGACCTAGATTCGAGAGCCAACGATGCTTGGATTATCATCGTTATCTAATCTTAATCGAGGCCCGAGTACTGTTTGATAAGAATTGTAGAGGCCATCTGCTCTAATTGGCCGATTCCATCTTTTTCTTTCATCATTTTCAGGGTGATGAGGGTGAAGTTCCTTCGTCATTAAACAACTGACTAATTATCCCAATTAGGATGTCTGTGACTAGCCCTTATGGCCGCATCTGCAGCAAAGCGAATTGATAATTTTGAAAATGTAATATGACTGATGGTGGAGCAATGGAGTAATGAGAGGGAAGTGAAACGGGAGGTCCTAGTTGAAACATGTCGCGAACCTCCTTTTTCCATCCCCAAATTCTTCGTGGATCGATCTGAAGTTGAACATCGACCCCAGCCGTGGCAGGCGGTGTGCTGACTCCTATACCGCTAATCCCAAGTTACGAGATTGCAAAGTAAGCTCAATCCTCCTTTTCCCATGCAGTATTATTTCCCATCGTTAGAGTTGATCTCACATCTTACGTATATGACCTGTTTCTCACGATCCAAAATATAACCGTCCATTGAGAAAGATTCTGAATGTACCTGACTAGCTGCAAAATTCTCAAAAAACTTTACGAATCACTAGCGTGGTAGGTTAACTGGTAAATAAATATAAAACAAAACTTGATACAAACCTCCTACAGAAAATTCGGTAATTAATTTGACTGTATATATAATAAGGCAACTTTTTTGATAATAATGAAATTGGGTTTCCTTTGAAATTCTTATTTAAAATCATGATGAAAGTGTATATAATTTCTAAATTTTAAAGGCTGAATTGATAAGTTTTTAAAGCATATAAAATTATACAAATCCAAATTTGAAGGAAGTTCCAAATTGACCTAAACAATTTTTGCAATAAGCAACTTATAAGCGAATTAAAAAACTTCAATTAGTGTATAAAAATGAAGTATCTAGTAAAAATCATGTTCATTTTCATATATTTTTATCTACATACATTTTATTTTAATTTCATATTTACAATCAATGAACTATTTGGTTCATTCATTTTTTTTCTTCGAATTTCCTTTGTCTGCATTCAAACTATTCTCAACGCTTCAATATCACAAAATCTCGATACATTTCGACTCAGAGAACGTGATATTCTTATATGTAGCACAGGTAGTATATGATGTTCTGTGCTTAAGAGAAGCCCGGAAATAACTATAATTTAAAAAAAATTGCTTTCGCATATTTTGGTATGTTTTATTTACCCTCCTGTGTACATTCATGTATGTATTGCCCAACTCATGTCTCTATTAAAGCATTTTTTGTATTTTTCTTTTTTGGTTTTGTTTTTTGACCAAAGAAATCAAATCAAATCAAAGAAGATAAATGTCTGCCGCGGAGCCTTTGTGTAAGTGCTTTCCACAGCTGATCCCTTTGGTAGGATTGACTCAACCGCCCTCCCATTCTGTCCCTTGTCCCCTGCCCTTCGCGAGGGGCGGGCTCGCTGAGGCGTGCCCCATATCAGCCCCGCGCAGAGCAGAGTCCACAATCCGTTTGCCCCCTTCAGGTAGCAATCACGTTCAATAGCTAACAATTGAAATAAATCGGAAGTTTTGCGTAATCATAATGCTCTTTTGAACAAGAGGGTTTGTTTTTGTTTAAAACGCCTTCAAACTAGCAGTGTCGAAAGGAAAATGCTGGATAAAAATAAATATGGAAATATTATGATTTGGCGTGTTTCCTGGCTACAGAAACGTATATTTGTCATTGTGAATGTTCATTGATTTTCGCAAAGTTTTCTAATGTGAATATTTGTGTTCTGTACAATTTATGTTGATATAAACCAAACTCATGTCTGGCCACAGACAAGGGGAAAACGTTGTCTTCCATTATGTGAAAGATTCTCAAGCAATAATGAGAAGAGAATGATTAAAGATGAATAATTATTGTTGATACCATGTTGTGACATATTTCGTGGATAAGATGAGAAACAAGTCGCTCTACAACAATGTGATGAAATACCCTAACTTCCATGCAACTTGAATCTAGTTTTCTGTTCTGTTTACTTATACATTGATTCTTGCCCGTGCATCACCAAGGATGTATTTTCAGAATTGCGTTGAAAATCACATTTCAACTGAAGGTTTAATGTATTTTTAAAATATTAAAAAAGTTTTATTAATCTTACCTTTAGGTAATAGCTTATCACAATCTGTGAGAGTTATCGTTGTTTGTAGCATAAAACTTGTACTTATAAATAAAATGATTAGCTTCACTTTATTTATAAATTATTTCTTTCTTCTCTTTGAAATGACAAGAGCAATTGCTTAATTTGAACAATTGGAACACGCTAAAAAAATAGTGCATCTTTTCATTACAAGATACTGTACAAATTCCTTCAAAAAAAATCATAAAATAGTGAAATGGAAGACAAATTTAAGAAATATTGTAAATTAGTTTCGATTGTAAGACTTATGCAATTTACTTCGTTAATTCCTTTCAAATATAATATGAAAATAGTGAAATGAAACATCACATCACAAAACAATTGTAGCATTAGTGTACCCAGTTGATTCTGCTTTAATTCATGCAGGTATTAAAATGTAAACAATACTGTAAAAAGTTTTTGGTTTTTTGAATTACTTCCTGAAAATAATTTTCTTGCAATTTGTAAGACATGCAACATATTTTCAGTTATCTGTCCCACAACTTTTTAACCAAATTCTCCAACGCGAGTGACCCGTGATTGAATTCCCATGATAAAAGGAACTAATTGAGCCTACATTTCACCAACGTCACACTAACTCACGCGTATGCACACAACCTCCATCGTTACGCAGACTCTCGCATACGCGTTTTTTTACGAAGTCTCGCATAGTTCCCACACTTTTGACTCGGTCTGTACTGTAGGGTTTTGACAATTCACAAAAGCAATTGCTTTACATCAGGGATCGAGAGTGAAATATCTTTCCGAAACTCACGTAATGAGTGGAACTAATGCCCTGGAATTGTACAACGGCCACAGGGAAAAAAAGAGTGAAAAAAGAAAAAAAAATACGCGCTCACACGCACACAAACTCTCCCGCTCTACCGACGCGGCGCGGTCCAGCCAGCTCGTTTACTAATTGCAGTTTGCTCCCGCTCGCCAATCAAGGGCCTGGGCGAGCGCATACGAGGGCAGACGCGTTTGCGTCGAGCTACGTCCGTCAACACATTTCCATTTTTACGTATCGACCCTTATTAAAATGCGGATGCCGTACTCCATAGGAGCTCGTCGGTAGCTTGCACGGTATTGGTTATCGGGTTTTGTTTGCATGAGTAAATTGATAACGGATGGGGTTGAGAGTTTCACTCATTCATCGCGTGCCAAACTTTTAAAAAAGGTATAGGCGATCGCCCGCCCAAGGTACTAAAAATGCTTTGAAGGGGGGTGACTAAATTGTATTGAGGAAAATGTCAGACTCCACCAACAAACATTATAATTAAAAGTTCTTAAAAAACTTATGTTATTTTCCTGATTATTTTCCTTCCACTCAAAAGTGGCTTTAATGGTTGAATACGTTCTCATTTTTTCTCTTTACCGCTAGTTGTAGTTACACATTTTTAACTGCTCTCGTAAATACTATTGGTTTACAGTGAAAGAACACCTAAGTAAATTTGTGATTCTGTTTGTAATAGTTTTATATTATTGCCACTCAGGTGAATGTAACGTAATATCTGCACTTAAAAGAATGAAATTAATGAGTGAGTGAACTCATTCACCCCCTCCAAAAAGTTTCCTCAGTATCGTTGAAAAATATTTTATGTATTTTAGAAAACAAGATGCACCAAACCATTTGCGTTTGATGAATCTGTCGACTTCTGATTTAAAATTGTTTAATGTGATTTGAATTGAATAACTCGAATCTGACTGATAATGATGGGAACGGAATATTAGTCGCGTAAGATACTTAGGTAAAGACAAATAAACCGATACAGTCAGTAAATCACAGTTTAAACAAGCCTTCATGAGTATCAGAAATAAGACATTGCTTCAGTAAAATAAGCACAAAAAGAAGCACAGATTCGGATGAATGAAAAACCAATTTATCTCTCTGTTCGGTTATGGTGTGACATCCACGCAGAGAAAGCGCCGTGCAAATTGGGACGATGGAGTTTTTTCCCCCAGCGCGGAGATATTCCTGCTTGGAGACGACGCCGTTCCGCGCAGTACGTCCCGGGCTGTCACGTCGGCGCGCCTACCGCGAGCGGACCCCCACGCCAGAAGCGATCTTCCTCCGGGCAGCGAAGCGCCCGGGATGCCGGGAGGTCCATCAAAATTTTAGCGCTTCCACTCCTCGCTGTTATGAATTTTCTAATGAAATGAACACGGCCTCCCTGGTACGTACGTCCCCGGGAATATGACGTCATATCATAGTCGCTTGGGCGGTGGCGAAGGCGTCGAAGGAAGCCGGGGAGGAGGGGAAGTGGAGGGGAAGGTGGTGATGGGGTAGGCGGCGGCGGCGCCAAGCGACCTGAGGTGGAGGGCGAGAGTCTTTATGTTTTAGTGGCAGCTGAAAAACTTTACGGCACACTCCGTGTCCCAAGAGGAAACGCGTGTTGCGAATACGTAATTCTCCCGGGTGCTTCCTCCTGGAAACAGGCCCTTTGATCGTATCTTCTCTGTTCCGCCAGTCGCCCGGTGGCTCGCCCCGTCTCACAACGCTCGTCGCCACCCGCTCTGCCTCCGCCGCTGTCTCTAGGTCTCTGGCACCCGCCGTGCAGACGCTCTCTTCGCCACTGTTGTCGGTTTTGGCGGAGAAGCTATTTCTAACTTCATCGACATTCTTGTGTGTACTATTAATAACGATGCGGTGTGAACACTTACCCCTTTCAAGGCTTCTTTATGCTCTGGTACTCAAGACTGTTTTCAGGATTGTTCTAAATCCAGTTTATTTTATCCACTGTTACAATGTAGTCTTGTGATTTGCAGGGGTACATTTTTTGCCACTATCTCATTATTGTATTTTGCTGCCTTCAGATTTTGACGATTTAGCAGCCATTGTAAAATTGACTTTCGTCTATTATTAAATACTCATAGTTGTAATATTAAACCCATCTACGTTATAAGTGTGAACAAATTTTCTGCATTGGGAGTTTCGCGGTATTTCTATCACTATTTCATCCCTTAAATCATTATGCACATCCCTCCCCCAACCATCTCTGATTATCGAACTGTATTTATAATAATTTAAATAATGTGTTGGTAGGTATTATATTGTTCAAACAGAAAATTCGGAATTCGAAACTTTTTGTCGAGATGACGTTTATCTATTCACAGATTTTACCTTTGCCTCGAATGCAACCTGCTTGAAAGTTTTTACCTTCCAATGCAGTCCCTGTTTTCGTCCTTGTTGCCGCCACCGCCAATTCTACTAACACGAGAGTCAACTCGCCTGCAACCCTCAGCATCTTCCCTTCGTCCTCTTTCCCGGACCAAGGTATCGGGGCAATTCATCTCTCCTTAACACCCCTAGAAGGTGCTGGTCGCGTCGGCGAGTTACTGCTACACGTGTCGGGTCCGGTGGGCTCTCGATTCTCGCTGCATCGACCCTCCCTTTCCCTCACCTCCGTCCGTCCCGCTCGGAATCCTCCCATCCCGTCGTGCTTGCAAACCAGCTCCGCTGAGCATCGCTAGATCTTGACCGTCGTCACGACCCACTCCACCCGCTTCGGTCGTTTTACCCAGACTCGGAAGTCTCCTTGTCTGTGTATTAGCGTCTCTCTTTCCACCCGCATCACCTTTGGCGGATTCGGTGCTATAACGGTCGGCGTACCGGACTCATTCCCGAGTTTGCGAGTTCAAACTCGATCGAAGCCGTGGATTTTTAAGGGAAATTTTAATACGAAAAATCCTTCGTACGCATTCCTTCGGATGGGAAGTAAAGCCGGCTGTCCCATGTAGTAGATTAACTCCATGTATTTTTTTTAAAAAAAAGATCCTCAAGCCGAAATGAAGCCTCTGAGCAAAATTGAGATCCGCCTGTTTCGCGCCCACCTTCTTTCTCCGCTAGGTGGTGAAAGGAGCGTAGCGAAATTTGCGTGTTTAAACGGAAGAGCGGGCCTCATGGCCCGAGTCTCGACACGTAAAATAAGGCACTAAGTAACTAACAATCCATACGCACCTAATTGTCACACCCAACCATCCGCATCGCTCACATCACCCATTGGCTGCAGCTGTCCGATTCACCTGATCCTCTCATGTCACCAGCCCACCCGTCGCACCCGCGTCGCTCGCTCTTCCCATCCCTCTCTTCCCATTTATTATGATCACCCACCTCCGTTCGATACTGCCTCTCAAACCGCAACATCTTCATCACTGAGCCCACCCTGCTCATGTATTGTGACTTAACAATATGTGACTGAATATGGTACAATATTTATTATAAATATATGTGAATATGCTAGCATAGCAACGGTAAACGAGCCGTCGTCAAGATCAACATATTCATGCAGTGACAATCGCGGAGACGGCTAGTTCATTTTGTATAGAATTCAGGGATTGGCCGAAAAATCAGTGACGGTCGTGAAGACGGCTAGTTCGTTTTGCAAGAAATTTAGGGATTGGCTAGGTACGAAAGTACATCAAGTGTTATCTGCAAATAAACAATCGAAAAAATAGACCGAGTTTTGCAGGGCTGAAAGAATACGAGAGGCATTCATTCTGACTGATGCCGTGGTCTTGAACGGATCGTCCAATTAATGTTAGGAGTTTTTTTGGGGACTTGTAAGCATCTACTAGGGAATAGATATTGATAGAACATGGAATTTTAAAACTAAGTGTGACAGTAAAACTTAAAATATTTCAAGTGAACGAGTTAGAAGTACATTGAGGGCTTAGGCGAAGTTATCAGTAATTGGACTGGAATGCTAGCAGCAGATAGTTTATTGATCTGATGAACGGTGATTGAAGTGTGCTTCCGAGAAGAGAAGAGAGAATATGGTATCTGGACCTGAAGAAGGCGACGTCGGAGAAGAATGAAGATGGTCCAAAAGCGCGCGAAGACGAATACGACATTATAAGGTTGGAACCGGTTATGACCAAGGTTTTTTTTCATATTGGGTAAAATTATAAAATACCAAAATTGTTTAATAAATTTCCATGTTTTGTGAAATGAATACATGATTCTCATTGAGCCAATTCTAGTAACGAAGTAGCAAGATAGAAATATATTTGCTTTTCAGGTTCCTCGATCACTCTGTATAGATGGCAGATCGGATAATCATCTATTAGCATACAATAGTGATTATTTCTATGAAACCCATCGACCCATGTAGCCGGAAACTAATTTATTATAATTAGAGTTGAAGGTTGACTTGTATAATAGTATCAGCGTAATCTTTTCCTGGCGCCCATTTCTACAAATTCGGAACGGATTACGTTGAAATGAACCATAAATATAGACAGTTTATTTCAAAATGGCGCACCAACTGAGGCTGAATTTCTTTTAAATCAGTCAGATTATTTCAGTATGTGAACCCGCTCGCTCCGTCATGCCTCTGCGAATTTAATTGTCGCACTGCCCCATGCCAGCAGCTCACCTGCCATACTGGCCTTGTCCCTCTCTCATGCTTCTCGTCTCGCGGACAGAATCACACCCACCCACCTCCCACTGTTCCATTCTCCATTGTGCCGCCTCCTCTGCTCCCTCCCCAAGGCTTCATCCCCAAGCGCCAGGGCTTCATTTGTCCATCCACCCCCAAACGGCGCCTCCCTTGCTACCTCGCGCAGTCTCCTGACGCTCCTTGCTTACTCTCCTTTCGCCATCCCTAAACGCACCATTCTGCTCCACCACCTCCTCCTGTCCCGCCCGCTACTTCCCGCCTCCTCCACTTCTCCCGGTCTGCTTCTACCCTCCTGCTTCTCCCTTCCTCCTCTTTCCAGCCTGCTCATCCCCACCTTCTATTTTCCACCTTCTCTTCCTTGCTTTTATTCTCTGCCCTTCTCCTCTCTTCTTGTTCCGCGTCTTCCTCTCCTTCCTTACTTCTCCCCGTCTGCTTCTCATCGCGCTCTCCTCCCTTCCTCGTCGTTCCCACCTTCCCCACCTTCTCATCCTCACCTTCCTCGCCTTCTCATTCCCACCTTCTCCTCCCCGCCTTCTCCACCTCTCCTGCTCCTCCCGGTCTGCTTCTACCCTCCTGCTTCTCCCTTCCTCCTCTTTCCAGCCTGCTCATCCCCACCTTCTATTTTCCACCTTCTCTTCCTTGCTTTTATTCTCTGCCCTTCTCCTCTCTTCTTGTTCCGCGTCTTCCTCTCCTTCCTTACTTCTCCCCGTCTGCTTCTCATCGCGCTCTCCTCCCTTCCTCGTCGTTCCCACCTTCCCCACCTTCTCATCCTCACCTTCCTCGCCTTCTCATTCCCACCTTCTCCTCCCCGCCTTCTCCACCTCTCCTGCTCCTCCCGGTCTGCTTCTACCCTCCTGCTTCTCCCTTCCTCCTCTTTCCAGCCTGCTCATCCCCACCTTCTATTTTCCACCTTCTCTTCCTTGCTTTTATTCGCTGCCCTTCTCTCTTCTTGTTCCGCGTCTTCCTCTCCTTCCTTCCTTCTCCCCGTCTGCTTCTCATCGCGCTCTCCTCCCTTCCTCGTCGTTCCCGCCTGGCCATCCCCACCTTCTCATCCTCACATTCCTCGCCTTCTCATGCCCACCTTCTCATCCCCGCCTGCTCATCCCTGTCTGCTCAATCCCTGCTTTCTCATCCCCTCCTGATCTTCCCCGTCTTCTCATCCCCACCTGCTCATCCCCGCCTGCTCATCCCCGCGTGCTCATTCCCGCTTGATCATCTCCGCCTACACATTCCCTCCTGCTCATCCCCTCTTGCACATCCCCGTTTGCTAAATCCCGCCTGATCATCTCCGCCTGCACATTCCCTCCTGCTCCTAGCCACCACGCCCCCTTACTCCTGTGTCCCACCCGCGCTGCGGTGGCCTACTCGAAATTTCGTCCACGTAGCCGGCCAGCGGGGTCTGGTCCCGCCCGGCGGTGGTGGCGGCGAAATAACTAATGGTCGGTTATCTGCGCCGCTTTGACGCTCAGTGCCGACACTAGCACGTCCAGCTTTGTATTTTTGTGGCACCGTGCGCGGACCGGCCGATACGTCCACCCACCAGAATTGCATCGTATATCTTCTCTTCCGGGCCCCGGTGTGCATCTTTGAATTCATTACGTTGTTATGAATTATGGATAGGTGCGCGGCTTCTACGCGTTTTATCTCCGTGGTTTGAATAAGAGCCGCTATTAAATTTTTATAGAGTGCCCCTGTGTGATTTACTTAATTTGTCGGCGACATGGTGCAATCTGAATAGAAATTCAATTATCTTCTGTAAATTTCGCTTTCTATTATTACACATATACTGCTTACTTAAGTAATCAAAATTTATTGTTTTCGCGAACTTACATAGTTCATTTACCACTTGATATATTAATCTTATTAATTGAACAGTTAGTTGTGGTTATATTTACAGTGTATATCTTAAACTTCCTTTTTAAAATGTAGGTAGTTGTGCGTATTTACTTGCGTTTATAGGTTCTTCTTCTACCACCTTACCAGATGAAGGTCTTCTAAACCGACAACCAAACCCATAGTTCATTATATAATGAGTAGATGATAGTGATAATGAGTAGGTGAAAATTGTATTAGGTAAAAGGTTTTTTGAGAGACAGGCGAATGAAAACCTGTCGATAAATCTCTTTTTCGACAACAAACGTCACGTGGACGGACCAGGGATGAAAGCAACGTGCCCTCTCCTTGCTCGCTGTTAGTTCGTTGGTAAAATCGGAAATATCATTAGCTTGATTTACAGCAACATGAAGATACATAACATAGGGGTAGTCTCTCAGAACATACATTGATGTAAAATATTAATTTTGTTGGCAACTTTCGATATGATATATTTATTATATTGGACATGCCAATATTGGTATTATTATTATTATTATTATTATTATTATTATTATTATTATTATTATTATTATTATTATTATTATTATTATTATTATTATTATAGAGTTTGGCATTGCAACCGGAATCGCGTGGGAATTATTTAATTTATAAAACTTGCTATATTTTGATGTTTTTGCTAAATGTTCATACTTTATCTGAAAACATTATTTTCAGAAAACGAACCCTTTTCATTATCTCGTAGAAAAGTGCAATACCAAGTATTTTTATACAGAATAGTTTTTGCGACCAAACATTGAACACAAAACGACAACAGAAACTTTACAATGCAGTGAACTTTATCAAATTTCCTTTTGAAGCTTTTCTCAGTTTGAAGAAAATTTGATGTAGGGAAAACAGATCTCCGATTTGCAACATTTGAAAAACAATATCATTGTTGCTTGTACCTTCGTTCCGACTTAAACTACTTCATTACTTAAGTAAAAATGTTCTTAACTAAAGCATTAAAAATTAAGATACAAATTAACTTAATTGTTTAAGAAACCAGCTACTAGAAATAGTAATTAACTTTCAAGCACAATATCTGAAGTGCTTCGAAACAACAGATACATTGGAACACGCACACGTTCTCGAAATCTCCCGTTCGTCGGTCGATGGCACTGCGGCATCGCGCCACGTGCGCGTTCAGGCACCGCACGTTGCCCTGAACCACGTGCCCGCGCACCCCCTCTCATCCGGCGCCTGCGCAGCCTGTGGTCCTTATGAAAGGAAACCGCACACGGCCTTCTTTTCAGATATCTTCTAACCCGGACCTTTCTTCCTTTTTATGCGTATCCGCTGCCTTTCAGGCCCCGCCGCCACGCGCTGCCCCGTCGCCCTGTAGCAGTCCTGCTTTTGAACTCCACTGGCGGCTTCCAGACAGGTAGAAACAAACATTGAGACCCCTACTCAATAACCCTACTGCTCCCCTCTACTCGCGACTCTACTCGCACTTCTACCACGACCCACCCACACCCCACTACCACCCTACTCTACCACACTGCACTCACTAATTTATGCACCCACCACTCCCAACCACCACTCCCACTCACTCAATTAACACCACTCACCACCCCACCCACCACCCCAACCATCACCCCACTTCACTACCCCACTCACTACCACCACTACCACCTCGCACTCCACCACCCTACCCACCACCCCACCTACCACCCCACTCCACCACCCCACTCACCACCCTACCTTTACCACCTCACTACCTCCCCACTCACCACCCCACTTGTACCCACTCACCACCCCACTCACCACCCTAATCACCTCCCCATTCACCACCCCACTCACCACCCCACTCACCACCCTAATCACCTCCCCATTCACCACCCCACTCACCACCCCACTCACCAACCCACTCACCAACCCACTCACCACCCTACTCACCAACCCAATCACCTCCCCATTCACCACCCCACTCACCCACACCACTCACCACCCCACTCACCACCCCACTCTCCACCCCACTCTCCACCCCACTCACCACCCCACTCACCACCCCACTCACCACCCCATCACCACTTAATTATCACTCCCACTCACCACCCCACTCACGACTACCACACACAACCTCCAACCACAACCCCAGCCACTCTCCACAACTATTCACGTCCCCTTCTTACGCCTCTCATTCACGCCTCTCACGACTCCCACTCAGAGTCCTGCCACCCTATCTCGCCGCCTCTCTCGCGTTCCCAACGCCGCCCCGCGCTCAGCCGCATCAACACCTTCCCTGTACTTCGCGATCCCTGACAGTCTTCAGACCCGCTGTCTTCGCTGCTTCTCTCGCCTTTCCCACCTACCCCACCAACACCAACTACCCTCGCACACTTCTCTTTCCCCCGCGGACGCTCTTAGTTCCGCCCGCCTCCGCGCCAACGACTTGCACGCCTCGCCGGCGAAGACAAAGCAGAGCAGTCTAAAGTGAATTTGGCGAAACCTAATGGAAGCGGCTCCGGCAGGGGAGGGGGCGTGGGCGACGGGGAGGGGGAGAGCAAGGCGTGGTTACGAGGGGAGCAGCGGGGTTGTCCGATGGGTCTGAGCGTTGCACAGGCGCAATTAGCCCTTGATAATGCGATTGGGGCAAAGCTGCAATGGCGTCGTGCGAGAACCAATGTCTTGGAGATGTGGACTTGGGCTAGATGCATATATGGGTTCTGAATATGCAGTTTTTTTGGGGGGGGGCGGAGGACTGATTCTCTGAACTGGGAAACTTGAGCATCAGTTAGGCACTCGTATGAGGTGGTGAATGTGTTGTTTTCCTTCTTCCTTCACTCCGTGTTTCTTCTTTTTCCTTCTCCCTTTCTTATTTCATGTTATTATTTCTTATTTCTTTTTTCGTGGTTAGGCGGAGGAGCAGACACAAAGGACTGAGCCTCGCCACTAATAAAGACAATTATTATTATTATTATTATTATTATTATTATTATTATTATTATTATTATTATTATTACTCCTTTTCTTCTTCCTTCTTATTATTTCTGTTCTTTCTGTCTTATTTTGTCAAATTAAGGTCAACTAGAGTCATCATGCGAAGTTTATTCTTTGAATTTCCCTATTTTCTAGAATTCATTCATCTTTATTTATTCGTTTATTTATTTATTTAATGGCAGAAACAGATAAAACCTGTGTGTGACGTGCAATGAAGAGAAGTGAATTCTGTGCACTTTTTCAAAATTCTGTGATCTCTACCCTAAACCATACACTACTTGAATTTTGAATACAGAAAGAAAATGAGTGTTTTTTGCAAGAATTGTTAACAAAATTTTCGTTCCGATGTAATTAAATCTATTTTCAAGGGTAATTTTTTCATAGCGTTTCTGCTTTCTCTCCCGGGACCACTTTAAATCTGTTTCCTTTTATTTTCAATCTAGGATTTCAACCTAGTTTTCCTCTTTTTCGATCACATTTCTCATTCAAAGCGGATCAGAAAAAAATATAACGCTCACTTCAGAAGAACAATAGCTGAACAATAAGCAGTAATAAGTCAGATGTTAACGAAACCAAGGGAACATGATGGTAATGCTCCTGTTCGATAGAAACCAGTTCATAAGTAATTCTTATTTACTGATAATTCAAAACGAATCATACAACCAACAACCTTGCTTGTATATGTATTTTCCAGACTATGTGCAAGTTCATTAATAGTGTCCAAGATTCTAAGGTCTTTGGGTACACGTATTTTTTTAAAAATTAAATAGAAAAATTCCAATTATCAGTATTAGCATTGTAGAAACATTTACTGCAGCTGTTTGATGATGAATATCCTGCGTTGTATTCATCCTCATGAAGTCTATGATTGTTCGCAGAATGTCGTTTCCTAAACTACTCAAAATCGAACCACATCAAATACGGTTACTTCCAAGTAATAGTTGGGCTGTTTTGTTACGTAATGAATAATACATTTTTTAGTAGTAGCCGGCTGACGGAGAAGTACGTTCTCATTGCAATTCGGATAGGTTCTCTTTATGTCCAAAATTTCACTTTCCTTTCTTCGTCATATAATTTTGAGTTGCGTTTGTTCTTAATGCTTAATCTTAATGTTTCTTGCTCAAAGAGCTTAATCTTAATTTTACTTTATCATTAGCTACCTAGTGTTCTGCACTAAACTCATTAAAGTTTACGATATCATTAGGGTTTTCCGTTTTGAAGAAATGAGGTTAAGATATCGTACAATAATTTATTTATCTTAGGACATAACAATCACAACATTTAATAACTAGTAAACTTTCTACTTGTAAATGGAACGTAATTGCAATGATGCGACGAATGGTTCATCTGAAAATTATATGTGTGATACATCATGTAATCGCAGGGAATTGCAAGCAACACAGGTTCTGTCATACGTACATTTCACCATATTTCCTGTGATTGAAATCTATTACGCATTCAGGCAATCGTCACGCCGTGGTATTGCATTCATTTCCACTTATTTATTTAGGGCACGGAAACGATATGCAGGGTCACTGTTCTGCAACCTGAGCACTACCAATTCTCTGCATTTAGGTAATGAACATATACGATGTATGATTTTGTGAAATAGTGAAATATAGTTTAGAAATTTCAAGAAAGCATTTAAATAAAGCATAGACGAAGAACTTATTTAACTGGCGCATCAACAAAATGTTAATGGAAGATTTTACAGAGCTGTTCTGTCTGCCAGAAAGAGTAACAAATCAAGTTTGTAAAGCCAATAAGATCAAAGGCCTAGTACCTCTTTGAACAAAATATAAATGCATCTCGTATATAATCGTTTTACATAGCAGTGCCTTCAATTTATTAAAATAGAAAAACTCGAACATAAGATAGGGGAGATGAAAAAATAATGGGAAAACAAATATTCGGAGATTTATACTGAGTGTTCTTGTTATCCCGTGATCGGAAATTTTTCGATTACTGGTGTACGTATCGATATTTGTAAATACTTCTAAGACGTAGGCAACTCCTTTACCTGAGAATTCCAACAGAGGTCTTTCTTCTCGTCTATTCTTCCTCCACTCACCAATCCTATTGTTGGCTCACGTGATTCTGAACACGGCACCATTGTTTAAGGCGGAGACTAAGAAGGGTGACTTTAATAGGAGATGTGAAAATAATTTGAAGAATGGTGTAATTAAAACAAACCTTTAATGAAATTAATGAACTCAATTGATCTGATGATGAATATACCATAAAACTTTTTTCCTAATTCCCTTCATCGTAATTCTCAAAAACATCAAGAATTAAAATATAAAATAATTAAAAGACTGTTAACTCGGGGGATAATATACTTATCAACGAAACGGAATGCAAAAGACATGAAGCTAACATAAGAATAAGAAAAAAATAAAAATTCAAAGCCCAGAACTCTTTAGAGAGGTGTGAAATATGTGCTGCTGTCTCCCCATGTATAGTCTGTATTTCTCTCACATTCTGGCTACACAAGATAAATTTGTATATAGTATTTAATTCACGTCTATAAATCAGAATTGAATTTGAGATAACAATAATATAACTGCCGACCTGGATGACCAAGGTGGCTAAGAGCGAGTACCGACTCAGCGCTTCGGTCCGAAGGGTCGCGGGTTCGAGTCCCGCCTTGGGCATGGCTGTTTGTCCCTTAACTTTGTATGTATGTGTTGTCACGGAGGGCCTCGCGTTCTGCTGACCCCTGATCAGAGGAGCCCGCAAGTGTTTGTTTAGTGTATGGTCGAATATGCGTCCCTTCGGGACGTAAAGGGCAACCGGCTGTCGGCTGGATACAAGCCCTAGGGAAAAAAATAATATAACATTTCTCATTTATAATCACGGAACAAAAATAATATATAATTTATGGTATAATTAAATATAACTCTGTTTTTATGAAGTAATCGTTTTAGTTAATATTGAAGTGGATACTTTTAGCTTTGATCATTTACGTATCTATACTTTTCTGAAAGCCCATCCTACGACCTAGCAGCTCCAGCACTCACTTCCTTCCCGCCTCCCGCTCGCCCTCCGCTCGCCAATTTCATCGTCGGCACGCGTGGACCTCCGCGCGGAGCCATCGCACGATGGCGAGGCGAGGGGAAAGGCCCGAAAATTTTCCGCCAAGGCCCCGCCGGCGAGAGCAGATGTTCGAGACGCCACCGGCGTTCCGGCGTTGCCTCGCCTCGCCTCGCCGGCGTGCGCGCAGCTCCCTTCAATTTTCGCGGAGAGCGTCCGGCGTGCGATGCGACCAGAAGGGTGACCGCTACTGCGGAGGCGACCGGAGGAAGGGAGATGAGACGAGAGGAGGTGAGTGGGCGTAGCAGGAAGGAGAAGGAGAAATGCAGGGTATGGGAAAGTGTGGATGCAGGAGACCTTAAAATAGAGGAGGGGCAAAAGAGTAACTAAGTGTTTGCATGTATTTGGCGTTATTGAATCGGCACTTCGACTTCACCGGCCAGCTACCGGTATCCTCCATGTCTGGGCCTAGTTAATTTGCCATGCTTTGGGGATAAGAGCGACATGATGTGAGTATGACGTATTCTCTTCACCGTAACTAGCAAGATCTGCCTGCCTAAGCTTTCTTCGTCAAACAGCTACAGAAACTGGGACGATATTAAAGGAAAGCTACAACTATATTTTGCCTCGTATATTTTGCCACATCACGGGAAGCTAGTACGCTGCCCATGAGCCATCTCAGAGGCATGTGTTTGTACAAAATGCAATTTTTGTAATTACCAACTTTCGAAGTAAGAAGATTATTGGAAAATATCTAACTCACTCAACTTCAGACACATTATAATTATTAGTGGATTCAACGTAATCGTGTAACTAAGGAGGAGCAGAATTCGTAGAATGAACTTTGAACACAACGCAGCCCAAGCGGAGGTCACAAATTTCTGTGCATACATCCGAGGACAAATTTCTTTCACATCTATCCCGCAATCTTTCCGTTCGGTCAATGGTAAAGCTACAGCTTACTCTTAAGTAATTAGTCATACCTTTGTAGATGCATTTGAGAAATGTTTTAAAATAAATCCTCATGGCCACTTCTCTTCTTTAGATACATCACTAACTGAGGAATCTTTGGAGTATATGGCCTTAGAAGAATCTGAGATTTGTGCTCTCAACAGATGTGATTCAATGTCTATGGTGGTCTTGTCAATGGCTTCATGTACATAAAATTCCCATTTGCTTCTTGAAGAGTTGGAACTTTTTCAACCCTACATAAAACCCAAAGACACATTATAAACCGTTAAGTCAATGCAAAAATATTTAGTCTAAAACGTCAGACACGTCTGCCATATCTTTGTAGAATTTTAACGTTCATGAATTTAAAATATATGAAATGAATGATCTCATAAAATGTATTTTTAGTTTTAAAGAACGCTGTTTTTAATTGAATGTGTCAGAAAATAATTTGTGAAAATAGAGTGGCAGAGTAAGAACGGGAAAGAAAAAAGGAATTTTTAATAACCTTTAATCATACTCAATTTTATTTGATGGATTTTCTGAGTCTCATTCATTACTTTGTGGTGGAATGTTGGAAAATTTAGAATCAGACAATCCTTCGGGATGGACATGTATATTAACAATAAAGAGGAACATTCATAGGAGACAAAAAGAAATTGCGGTTGGAAAAGCGAAACTTCGTCTACAAATATAAAAAAGTGAAACTCGAAAATAAGGATTTCTCCTCAAGTTGAATTTTTTTTGACGTCTTACAGGTGGAGGATTTTATTTTCTCTTGAAAATATCTCCATTCGAATAGTACCCATAAATTCATATAAATTGACACTAGTCATTAATGTGAAAGTCCTCGTTCAAAGGTTTATGCACATTTTGGTTTATGCACGTTCAATGGTTTATGCACATGAACCAGAAAATTTCCTTCAAAATCTGAGCAGAAAAACACACTCCCATTTATTAAGAAAAGTATATAAATTGGAGAATTTATTACGTTTATGTTATTTTCCAGTTGCGATAGGAAACGTTAGTATCCCAACGTTCCTTATAAGATACATTTTTTAAAATTGCCAACGTTTCAGTTTGAATGAGCGCTTTATCTGGCAAAAACGTTGGTCTTGCTTATCCTGGCAGGAAAAGAAGAAAATGCAACATTTCTGAATCGCATAATTCTCAAAACCTAATTAAGTAGGAAGATTTAAACCATATGACAATATTTATATCCAGGTCTTGATTTCTGGTGGAACGCGACGGAACGGCGTTCCGATACCTCCAGAATAATTATTAATTTCTATTATAATTGCATAACTATTTCTGTTAAATTAATAATTAATTTGGGGCGCGTTCCGGAGCCTAAAATTTTGTAAACCAAGCCCTGTTTATATCACTGGATTATTTGTTTTGCGTTCATCATGTTAAGCTCAAAATACAGTTTGTATAGTTATATTTGGGAAACCATGTTCATCTCACTATTTCGTAAAATACAAGTGATAAAACAGTGTCCATATCTCTTCGTAGTGTAATGCACTTCTACGATAACTGCATTAAAATTTCTTCACTTATTTAAAAATACAGAAAGATGCCAAAATTGCGTTAATTATCCCGTAAAATTAATGACTAGACATATTTTTATATCGAGGGAATTAACGTTGAATGTAAACAGACGCCTTTGATAATTTAATGAAAAAGGGACACTTTAATAGTAAGTCCTTGTACTTTTATATGCACGAGTTGCGCGATAATGGTTTTATTGGTTCAAGTTCGTTCTTCAAAATAAACAGACAATAGCCTACATAGTACAGTGGTTTTGTAGTTTGCCTCATATTCGGCAAGGGCTATATTTATTTCAACTGAAAAAGTTAAAAAAAATAAGTTCAATAAATGAACACAAATTCACTTTCATTTGCATTCTACCAAGTCTAAAAGATAGAGCTTGTTTTCAGGTCGGAATAAAATAAATATCAAATGACTTACATAAAGTACTTCACATCTGAAGAGTAAGCCAACCATTAACTAACAAAAATTGAAGAAACGGTCTTGACATGTTCTGTATATTTCAAATAGTCTAATTTTTATGTACCGGCACTCTGTCAGTATTAATATTTTATTTTTTGGAATCGTTCTACAATACTTTTTTTTCTCCTTTACTATATTTCCTTAAAAACTTAATTGCAATGGAAAGCCAATTCATTGCGTCCGACGCCGAATTGCTTCTTGAGCTCGTGCGTGGGGTTCACTGTGGTGGGTGGAGCGGGCCCTGTGCGTTGAGCAGCACGTGGCGAGGGGGGGGGGGGGGCGACACGAGCGACGCGGCGCTGACCGAGGCGAGGCAGTGAGGCGACGACGCGATGCACACCCTAGGGACCCACCGCCTACGCACGCCATCCGCTCGCCCCGCCCCGCCCCCTCCTACGACACATATCTTTCCTCCCTTCCCCGGCCCACCACGCTCCGCCCCGTCCCCCACCGCCCCGGCTCACCCTCCTCCAACACATCTCTTTCCTCCCTGCCCCGGCCCTCCACGCTCCGCCCCGCCCTTCCTCACACATCTCATTCCTCTCCGCGCCGGTCCACCATGATCCGCCCCGCCCTTCCTCTCCCGCCCCCCACCGCCCCGGCCCACCCTCCTCCAACACATCTCTTTCCTCCCTGCCCCGGCCCTCCACGCTCCGCCCCGCCCTTCCTCACACATCTCATTCCTCTCCGCGCCGGCCCTCCACGCTCCGCCCCGCCCTTCCTCTCTCGCCCTCCACCGCCCCGGCCCACCCTCCTCCAACAATCTCTTTCCTCCCTGCCCCGGCCCTCCACGCTCCGCCCCACCCTTCTCTCCGCCCTCCACCGCCCGAAGCCCACCCTCCTCCAACATCTTATTCCTCTCCGCCCCGCCCCGCCCCGCTCAGCCACACTCTCCTCCAACGCATCTCTCTCCTCTCCGCGCCGGTCCACCCCGATCCGCCCCGCCCCGCTCAACCCCACTCTCTTCCAACGCATCTCTTTCCTCTCTGCCCAGGCCCGCCCCGCTCTGCACCGCATCTCCCCGCACCGCTCCGTCCTGCTCCGACACATCTTTCCGACTATACATTCTTCCCTTGAGGGAAACCTCGCTAACCGACGGTAGATCGCCGCCGGATCAGGCCATCCAGTGGGGGAGAACATTGCCATCTCCCGAGAAAAATACGCACTACACTTACGGGCCTAATGACCATAGTAGTTGACGCGCCCGGAATCAGTAATCAATCAATCCCAACCCAATTCACCCTACCCCGCTTCCATCCCATTCAACCCATCCCAGCTTCCTGCCTTCTCTCCGGCCTCACCACGCCCCGCTACGTTTCGCACTTCACGCTTGTGCCTCGCCTCATTTCGCTCTTCCACGTCCATGCCCCTTTCCTGCTCCACGTCCTCTTCTAACTCGCCCGCTCTCCCAACACGCCTACACCGCAACGTCCTCCCCTTCTCACCTGCATCGACTCGTGATGTTTGATTGGTTGTTAGTTATTCCGGACGATTCAACTACTAGGCTCATTTGTCCAGTAAGTGTCATTCATTTTTTCATAGGGAGGTGGCGGTGGTCTTCCCCCGCTGGATGGCGCGATCCGGTGCAGACACACCGTTGGCTAATGTCACTCTCCCAACCAGGCATCTCCCACCAGCGGGGCACCGCCCCAGCTGGGACGAGCTCTAAGCTTCAGACCGGTTTCCTTGCATATGTGTAACGTAGTGTATGTTAGTATAAGTGTGTGCAAAGTGTGGGAATAGGACAAGGAAGAGGTAGGAAAGATTGCGCGCAGTCCTTGGTCCGTTTGTTAAGGTACTGCTCCGGTTTTCGCCTGGTGTTGATCGGAAAAAATACATTGAAAACTACCAATCGGAGCAACCGTTCGCTAGAATTCTCCTGTAGACAGCGACTTAATTCGACCTAGCTGACAAGCTAGTGTCGAAAATCCTGCCATCGTCAGTGTTATGTATGTAAAAACAGCAAGTTAACAATAAAAATATTGTTATTACAGTTTCGCTGTCGTTACAAAATGTTGTACCAAAATCCAAAAGAGAGAGAAACCAATATAACATAGCCGAGTCACCAGATGTTCCGTAGAGGTCCAAGTCCAAAGCCGAAGTCGCACAATTAATCCGAAGGAATCACCTAGTACACTGCCGGGTCACAATCACTATACTCAACACTATCAAGTCTCAAATTACACTCGGTACACTGTTCTACCGCTACCCCGGCGACTGCCCGTTATATCTTCCTGCGCGGTGAAGACTCGCCTCCTCGTAGAGGCTTCGCGCGCCGGCCGTTCCATCCCCATTGGCCAGCTCCTTCTTTGCTCGGCTGCCCAGTTTACGCTCGCTGACGTCACAGCGCGCCGACTCTGCGGCGCGCTTTTTGGTGTGGCGGACACCGCCGCAACAGTCAGGACTGAAACCTACAATCTCCCGATCACGGGGACTGCAGTGACATCAGTTGATGCTCTGCGTATTGACTCGTCCGCCTTCCAACTTTCTTCCACACCTCGCTCATCCTCCTTGCCCCGCTCCATATTACCCATTCCGTGCCATCACAGCCCCTCTCTTCCCAGTTCCCGCTGAATGAAGATCATATACAGCATTGCTCTGTCTCTGCAGCAACTCTATTCGAGTGACCAGACGAGAACTTCACTTCGGCTGGAGCGGTGCTTCGCTGGAAAAGATACCTTGAGGGGGAAATAACCCCGTGCTAGATGACGTGTATTTCAGCGCCATATTTCACCATCCAACGCAAGAGGAACAGTTGCACCTCACGGGATCAAGCATTCACTGCACTGATGACGACATAACAGTTGACATGCCGGAAAACATCCAACCATCAATCAATCAATCAACCTTCCTCTCCCTACCTCATCGCCACCCACCACGATCCCAGCCCCACCATCCCGTGTCCCAGCCCCACCCCGTCCGATTCGCCTAGCTGCCTCCACACGACATCCACCCGTTTTGCCCCGCCCCCTCCCCACCTCACCCCGCTCCGCCTCGGCAGCGCGGGGCGACAGCCAGTGGACAGGTCGGCCCCGCGAGACGCGTCCGCGCGCTGCGTGCGTCGCCATCGGGGTAGGAGGACAGGGAAGGCACGGACCGCGGTACCGGGAGCAGTAGCTCAGTGCGTCAACTGATGTCACTGCAGCGCCTCTGACCGGGAGGTCCTAGGTTCCCACTCCCCACGGCGGCAGGATTTTCGACACTTGCTCCTCAGCTAGGTCAAATTCAGTCACTGTCAGGAGGAGAATTCTAGCGGCCGGCTGCTCTGATCGGTAGTTTTCCGTGGTTTCGCCGATCAACACCAGGCGAATGCCGGAGCAGTACCCTACCAAACGGGCCACGGACTGCGCGCGATCTTTCCTTCCTCTTCCTTGCCTATCCTCTCCCCTTACACACACACACACACACTTACACTAATCCACTACACTACACATTCCGGGGGAACCCGTCGGGAGCTTACAGCTTGTCCCGGCTGGGGCGGTGCCCCGCTGGTGGGAGAGTCCTGGTTAGGGAGAAACCCAGATAACCGACGGTAGATTGGCGCCGGATCTCGCCATCCAGCGGGAGAAGATCACTGCCGTCTCGCGTAGGGAAACATGCACTACACTTAACGGGCTTTATGATCTATGCTTTGACGTGCCCGGAATCACTAATCAACCAATGGATTGCGGTGGAAAGACAAAAGGGCTGTGAAGGCGTGGCGAAGACCGAGATGGTTGCGGCAATGAGGAGTGCTGAGGACGGCTTTGCCAGAGATGACGAATGCTGGTAATAGCGAAAGAAATTCTTGGAATGTTGGTGTTGGTGGTGGTGGTGGTGGTTCATTGATTGATAATTCCGAGCGCGTCAACTGATAAGCTCTTCCCGTAAGTATAGTGCATGAATTTTCCTCAGAAGGTAGCGGTAGACTTTCCCGCTGGATGATCCGGCGCCGGCCTACCTTTGGGTAACGGGGTTTCCCTCAACCAGGCATTTCCCACTAGCGAGGTACTGTCCCAACTGGGACTAGCTCGAATCTCCTACGGTACTCTCTCTAGCGGTAGCTCAGTGCATCAACTGATGTCACTGCAGCGCCTCTAACCGGGAGGTCCTAGGTTCGAGTCCTGACGGCGGCAGGATTTTCGACACTAGCTTTTCAGCTAGGTCGAATTCAGCTGCTGTCTGAAGGAGAATTCTAGCGGCCGGCTGCTCTGATCGGTAGTTTTCCGTGGTTTCTTTGATCAACACCAGGCGAATGCCGGAGCAGTACCCTACCAAACGGGCCACGGACCGCGCGCGATCTGTCCTTCCTTTTCCTTGTCCTATCCTCTCTCCTTACACACACACTTACACTAACATGCACTACACTACCACATATTCCGAGAGACCGGTCGGGAGCTTAGAGCTTGTCCCGACTGGGGCGGTGTCCCGTTGGTGGGAGAGTCCTGGTTAGGGGAAACCCCACTAGTCGACGGTAGGTCGGCGCCGGATCTCGCCATCCAGCGGGGGAAGATCGCCGCCATCTCCCGAGAAAAAAACATGCACTACACTCACGGGACTAATAATCTTAGCAGTTGACGCGCCCGGAAACACGAAAAAATCAATCAATCAATCGAATCTCCTGATCGGTCTCCCGGCATGTGTGGTAGTGTAGTGCGAGTGAGTGTAAGCGTCGTAAGAGGTGAGGGTTGGAAGGCAGAGTTGATGGCGGGGCGGACGGGTATTGATGATACGTTGACACGTCAATGAGTCTGTAAAGGAGGCTTTGGTGATGACAGTGAACTGGTATCTGGGGTGATGATGTCACTTGCGTTTCTCATGATGTCGATAGCAGTATTCTATGCCGTTCGTGAAATGTGCCCCATGTAAGTGAATGTTGTAGAAGTGTCATTAGTGGAAGAATAGTTTTGGAGTGAACGATTAGTGATTCCGAACGCGTCAACTGCTAAGATCATCTCATGATGAAGATCGGAAGATCAGTCTCTGAATGTTCCGTTTGTGACATGTGACGTACAGAGTTCATGAGCAACTTGAGCTTATAATGGAATTCGACATATTGAGAAATGTGCATTGGCAAATAGATCGCAGAAGTACAGAAAATGCAGGCCCGTAAAATATTATCGTTCATTGAAGTCGGTAGTCCTTATTTGGTAGTCCTGAACTCTTTCACGAAGTTGAATATTAAGGCCGTGACAATGGGGTGAAAAAATCAAGGTAGGATTGTTGTCTTAAAAAATGAATTAAAAATTTGGTAAAACAGTGTTTACAAGGTTGGTACATATTAGAAGCATATTTACAATGATTCTAGAGGAAATAAAAATAGTGAGGAATAAATAAGTAGCAGTAGTAACATCGTGATTTTGTAACTTCCAACAAAAAGTGGTTGATAACGAAAAACTGCAATAATTGATATTAACTTAGCGAGAAGCAAAAACGTTTGGGCAAGATTACGAAGAGTCCCTATCTCACATCGCGATATTTCGAATTAACTAAAGAAAGGCATGGTTCCAACATTGGAAAGTGGAAACAAGCGAAGAACCAATCCCAAAGAAACGGTGGAGACGGTAGATTCGGAACGCGGGCCCTTAGGCTGAAACGGCGCCGATTGAAAAAAGGGCTGCCGTTTTGCGAGCGGAAACGCACATTGGAGCAAATGTATCCATAGCATGTCGAGTTATTTAAGAACAGTATGACTCCACACCGAGCGAAGTGGTTGAGGGCATAGCGCGCTGACTTCGCATTCGGGTGGCCCGGATTCAATCCCCATGCCGCTCATCCTGCCTGAGGCTTTCGTGGTTTCCCTCGGTCATCCAGGAAAATGCTGAGATGATTCTCCTGAAGGCCTACGGCCGCGAAACCAACGTCGCTGGTCGGTTCGTTAACTACTTGAAGTTTCGATGGTTAAGCGAATGCAAGACTTCACGGGTACCCGGCTGGGTGACGGACTAGAAACCCCGGGATCTAACGGCGCGGGTATCAGTTGCCCTTTGCGGGACACATAATGGCTAAATACAAATACAAATACGAAAAATTACGTAAGACGTAACTCACGGTAATTCATGACGTAAGATGGTCTGTAAGACGGACCTCAGTAACTTCAATTTCTCGATATCTGGAATTACTAATTTCCTTTCTAAAGCATAAATTCAGATGGATGAACCACGTTCAGAATTATGTTTCTACTAAACAAGTTGTCATGCTTTAGGACTCTGAATGTACTGCATGGAAGCCACGTCCCTTAATGTTTTTGAGTTTGTATACTTTATTTTTTATAGCTCTCTCACTCCCTCTTTCTTGCTCTCCCTTTCCCTTTCTTTTTCTCCCTCTCTCTCTCTGCTTATAAAAATGCTACAACCCAAGGCAATCTGTAATATTGTAGCACATTTGTTAATATTGAAGGACCAGCCGGAATTGTGGGATTGGAAACAGGTTGAGGAAGAAAGAATCTCAACCAGCTTGTTCATTTCCCGTCTGTAGCGATGGTAATAAACGATGGTAATATAATTGGAGAGTTTGTGTCAGTACTTTGCATTTCCATTTGGAGGTATCCGTTGTACTCTGTATCATCGGAGTGACGCATACGAGGTCAATTATAAACCGTTATTATATTTTCAAAAATGCATGTAATATAAACAGCAATGGGTTGGAGTTAATATCTCTTTAAGAGGATTCTCATCAAAATATGTTTTCCGCTAAGTGTGCGTGCTACATTTAATGTTTTTTTTCTTCAGGGAACTTTTTACAGCTTCAGGGAATGCCGGCTTTCGATTATCCGCATCAGGTTCCCACTATGTCCTACATGGGGACACATATTAACCTTTACACTAGACACACACTGCGGGCTGAGATCTTTGGTCAACAGACTCACAAGGCCTTCCGCGACAACACATATAAATGAAAGACAAGTGACAAACGACCATGTCGAGACTCAAACCTGCGACCCTTCAGACCGACACGCTGAGTCGGCACACGTTCTAGCCACCTCGTCCCTCCAGGTCGGCCTCCGTGCTACACTGAAATATATTATTTAAATTTCTCAATTTGGGATTTGCTGACATATTTCAGCTGATATCCGGCTAAATATCTACGATCTATTCTTTACCAACGAAGAGGAAAGCCGGAATTCTATAACGTCCGACTCCTGACGCAGAGCGTAAGTTTCTTCGTCGGAAGAAAGTCATGAGTTCCCAGTCGCGGAATAAAGGAGTGTTCTTTTGAACATTGTTTTTGCTTCTTTTTGTAATAATAACTTTGTTTCGTTTTATAAACATTTTTTTTCCTATTCGCATTTTTGCCTTTCAGAAGTTTGTGCATTTATAATTGAACATGTTCATAAATCATAACATTTGGGACAACTTCTTAATCCGTACATTTTTATTACCCGCTGACTTCAATAGTTCGCTTTTGTTGACATTGTTATACTTAATGTGATAAAACATGCGTATATTTATAATGTGTGTATACAATATACACTCATATACTACTTTATTATTTATTAATATATGCAATTATTATTATTATTATTATTATTATTATTATTATTATTATTCGTGACAGCATATATTTATATTAGAAACGTATTATTTTTTGATTATTTTAAATTATCATTAATTTAGATGTTATGCTACAAGAAGGGAGGGAAAGAAATGTAAAAAATTGTGTCATTTCTGCCTTAAATAGTCTTTTACGAGTACCCTCCGGAGCTTTCTTTGAATATGTTTGTCCGAGATGGGACAAGAAACTCGTTTTCGTTCTGACTATGTGGATCAGTCCCACTGTGCAACCCGAATGGTTGCCGCAGGGGGGAAGGGGGAGCAGGCGAACGGCGGACAGCGACACGTAGGGCGAAAAGTGAAATCTCTCACCTGAGGCCACGAGGAGAGGAACTTCGGCCTCCGTCTGTTTGCAAAGGTTTATGGGACGGGGCGAGACAAGGCGGGGCAGGGCAGGGCGGGGCAGGGCAAGGCGGGCAGGGCGGGGCGGGGCGGGGCGGGGCGGGGTGGGGTGTGGCGGGGCGGGGGAGGGCGGTGCAGGGCGGAAGGGGGAAGAGAGGAGCAGGGCTGGGCGGGACGGGACGGGACTGGGCGGAGCTGGAAAAGGCGGGCGGGGCGGGCGGGCGAGGCGGGCAGAGAGAATAGGCCGAGCAGAAGGGAGCTTTCCGAACACTTCTCGCGCTTGAGTCTCGCCCCCAGCCCCCTCCGCGGACTTCCTGGAGCTGCGGCCGTTTGTTTCTGTTTTCTGTGAAATTACTTCATGAGGCTGTAGACAGAATTGAGTCTGCCACAAAAATGTGAGATCTGCTCCTTTGTGGTGACTGTTGCGTGATGTTTGCTTTGTCTTGCAGAGCCGAGCGCTTTGTCTTCCGGTTTAGAAGTGTTTGTGGGCAAACTATGGACAGAGTACAGATATCCATAAAAATTACAGTTTACAATGTCCTATCAAATACTAGGTCACTTACACCTGGAGAGGGATTAGGGCATCAACTGCCACTGCAGTGCCTCTGACTGGGAGGTCCTAGGTTCGAATCCCGACAGGGACTGGATTTACGGCACTGGTTCGTTAGCTAGGTCGAATTCAACCGCTGACTGCAGGAGAATTCTAGAGGCCAACCACTCTGATAGATAGATTACTGTGATTTCTCTAGTCAATACCAAGTGAACGCCGGAACAATATCCTTAAAAGTCCCACGAACCGCGCGCGATTTTTCTTTCCTCTTCCTTGTCCTATCCCCACCGCAATCCATCACCGAAATGTCGCATCTTTACTTACACTTCTTGCTCTACACTACTACCACACATGCCGGGAGATCGATCGGGAGCTAAGAGATTGTCCCAGCTGGGGCGGAGCCCTGCAGGTGGGAGATACCTGGTCGTGGAAAACCTCGCTAGCTGACAGGAGGTCGGCATCAGATCTCGCCATCTGGCGAGGGAAAATAGCCACTTCTCCATTAAAAATGCATGCACTACACTTACGATACTAATGATCTTAGCCGTTGACGCGCCCGGAATCACCAATCATTCATTCAATCAATCAACTAGGTCACTTACTTGAGGCTATTCTGGCCTCTCCTCAAACTCTTTTATTTCCTTCGAAATCACCGTGGGCGCGAAAAAGCGTGGCAAAGACACGCCTTTCGATTCGGCGTGATTAGGCCTGGTACTAATCCGTGGTACAAAGGTCGCAGGCTGCAGAGGCGTGGGCCGGGTGGGCGGGGCGGGGCAGGGCGGAGCAGAGCACACGCGCCGTGTCGGAGGAGTGGTTTATTGATCGGGGACGGCGCCAGGGGAGTGGCGGGCGGGCGGGCGGCGGCGGCGGCGGCGGCGGCGGCGGCGGCGGCGGCGGCGGCGGCGGCGGCGGCGGAGGCGCCGTGACGCGTCGCTCTGCACCCACCGCTCCCCGCCCCCTCCCTTCCACCCTCCCCGCCCCGCCTCCGTCGACCTTCCTCACCACCGACAGCGTCTCAGAGGAGGGAGCGTGGAAACTGGGGCATGGAGTATTTACTCACTCCTTCTCTCCGCTTTCCTCCGACTCTCTATTCTATTTTTGACGTTTTGTTCTTTATTGGGCGTGTTTTCCATCTCCGGCCTCTGGTGTTTTCTCCCTGCCAATTCGTTTTTCATTCTTCTGTCAATGTTCATTTAAGATGTAATTTTCATGTAAGCTGTTGCAATAGAAATATCTCGCACATGAAATTAACATCTTCATTTAATTAGATTACTCGGATATCCACTTTTTCGTTTATCATATGCATTATATTTTATATTATTTCATATTCAGTTTATTTTCGTGTTCGTTTATATTTTCTGCATTTACAATTCTTCGTTGCTTTTATATTCTCAAAATAATTGTATGTGTAAAATTAGAAATGACATCCTTCCACTCATGAAGATCCTCCTCAGCGTTTCTTTTTTTATTTTTATTTTTATGTGTAAAGTCACTTTAAGCCTCTTTCGTGGAGAAATACGTTCCGAGTTTTTTGCAAGAAATTATTTCTAATCGCTACTTATGAAATCCACACATTTAGATGCCAACTTTGCCAGCTTTGCAATTGCCAGATTTGCAAGCTTTGCAATATTCAGGTAAGAGCGAGACAGTGGTGAATTTAGTTTATTACTATTAAGGCTAGATTACATACTAAAAAAAATTATTTCAAACCCAAAAAGTTTTTCAAATCCAAAACTTGATTTTCAGCATCTAGTGACTCTCTTCATTAAGTTCTCAGTCTGGAAACTTCGGTGATGATCAAAGTTTCAAATACAAAGGTTCGAATTTACTGACGTCCAATTTGTCGGTTTCGAACTTCCTGTTTCAGATCGAAAGTCTCCACGTCCCTAAGACGAAGATTTCACTGCGTTGTACCCGACTCTGAATCGCTTAGACTGGCAATCATTCAGGTAAACCGACATATGAGTACAACAGGCTAATCTGCATGTGAGGGTGTGTCCGTCCGTCATCGTCCGTAGATCTCGTCCGATCCACTGTTTGGGACGAATAAGGTGTCATTCGACATCTTGCTCTATTGAGGGGAAACTGACCATTTTTTCGGAGAATTGTCGAAAAAATCTTTTTCTTTTAGAGGTACGAGTTAAATGTATCCCTCGGTGATTCGATGGTTAGAGTGCTCGCTTACCACAGCGCAATTCCGGGTTCGATTCCCTGCCGAGGTAAATTATACCTGTCTGCTTTCCTTACAAATGTTCCATTATCTATTGCTGTGTGACAATGAGAAAACCCACCGTAAGGTTATGAAGACCAGTATATATGGTGAAGGGATGTCTTCGTGCTAACCACACGAACTCCTTATCCCATGGCCGAGAGATGGGTCAACGCTGGTCGGCAAAGGCTCGTAGCGGGCTGTCGCGCCAAAGAACAGGAATAGGATTTAAGTACCTGAAACACGTTTGGCGTGGTTAAAGGCACTCTAAACTAGTGAAAGTAAGATTGTTTGTAAAGGGATCTCTAACTTCAATGGCGATAATTACAATTATTTAATTCAAGTGTTGTTTCTTTACGTTTTAAACAATTTATGTCTGTAAACAATCAAGTTCAAGACATTACAATATAACTCTACTTCTCTCTTTTTCATATTATGGAGCTTTTTTAAAAGAAATGACGGTAAAACGAAGAACTGAAATATTTTATTTCATACCTCTTTGGCCTCTGTAAATCGAAGATAAATCTTGAAAACTAATTTCAAGAAAAGCCCTCTAACTGACTATTATGTTATTATCTGAACTTCGAATAATCAGACTATTCGACTTATCGTATATAATAGTTATATAAAAACTTTGTTGAGTTCATAAATACACATCCGCATATTACTCGGTGACCAAAACGAGTTTAACTCGTCTGATTATTCACAAATACAGAGATGATTAGAGGAGTTGAGTTGTAGTAGTACTGATGTTATGTATGTAAGAAAAGTTAACTTAGCCGGAGTCAAACATTAATATGAAATATTCATGATTTTTCTCTTTCTCGTATATTAATAGTACAGATAAAGTTACATACTCGTGCGTGAAAATTATCTCTACATTTCAACAAATGATGATTTGCATTTCTGGACACCAGAAAAAGGTTTACGCAAAATGTGGGTAGCTAACCGTCTTCTTGTCCTTGATTGAAATATGCTGAAATGTGGTGCCTTTCAAGATGTTGAAAATATTAAGAAATGCAGTTCACAGAGTGTCGTGATACAAACAGACCGGTAGGACTTCAGCAAAAGATGGCTGAAAGTAGTGTCTTTATCTTGTAGACTGTAAGTTGTGATAAAATAATTTTTCAATATTATTCTGTTATTCTCTACCTAGGCACAGAAAGTATAAAAACTTATACCAATATTTTACATTTTTATATTTTGTTCTATAACTTAGATTTTACGATCTCCTTCGAGTAACAAGTAGCCATGTCATCAGCTTATGATGTACACGTTACAAAGGATTATGAAATGTATATTTTTGTTACAATCACTTTGTTTCGTCCCTCAAAAGTAGTAGTAAATTTGGTCATACGTTCTTTTGAATTTACGGTGTACTTACATTTGCTACAAACCGTTCCAAAGAATACGAGTGCTTTTAAAGCTTTCCGACCGTGACTGACAAACTCCTTTCATTGCTGTCATAACCTCCCCTACCCTACCCCATTTTTATCGCCCCTGCCCCCACCCCACCACCACGACCTTTATCACCCCATCACTTCCCCACCACTACCGCGTCCTACCCGCAATGAGACGTAATTTAAGGAGACGTAATTTAAGGATACATTTACTAGAAATCATTACATTAATACTAGTGTAATGTTGTAGCTAATTGTCCAAACATCCCCCATTCGCTGCTGACGTCTCCGCCTCTCACTACTCCATTATCACCGCCATCACCACCACCACCACCACCACCACCACCACCTCCACCACCTCCACCACATACTTTCCTTCCGAATATAGCCGTAATTAAGAGTGTACGTACGTTTACTGGAAACCATTACAAATATACGAGTAGAAACAAAGGTAGTCACCTCCGTCAACTTATTAGTAAATGGCATAGATGGCTTCCTTTATTTCTTCATGTAACAACGTCAACAACTCTGCATCAGAATTTCCACAGATATACAAGTGTAATGTAGCTAGATGTCCAAAAATACTTCCTTACGCTGCCGTCGTCATCACTAGCCCATTATCACAGACACTCATGCCGCCGCCACCGCCACAATCACCATCACCATCATCATCATCATCCTCATCATCACCAACCCTACCACTACTATACCACCGCGCCCTTTCCCCCATTAAATACCCACAACATAATGTGTACATACATTTAGTGGAAACGGTTAACAAATTTTACGAGTGTAATGTAGCTAGTTCTCTAAACATCCTGTTCAAAGCTTCTCACTGTCACTCATTACCCTATTATCACCGCCACCCCCGGCACCATCACCACCACCCCCACCACCACCACCATCACCACCACCACCACCACCTCCATCACCACCACCATCACCACCACCACCATCACCACCACCATCACCACCACCATCACCAAAAACCACCGTCACCACCACCACAACAACCACCACCACCATCACCACCACCATCACCACCACCACCACCATCACCACCATCACCACCACCATCACCACCACCACCATCACCATCACCATCACCACCACCATCACCACCATCACCCACCACCATCACCACCATCACCACCACCACCACCATCACCACCACCACCATCATCACCATCACCACCATCATCACCAACACCACCATCACCAACACCACCATCACCAACACCACCATCACCACCACCACCATCACCACCACCATCACCACCATCACCACCACCACCACCATCACCACCATCACCATCACCATCACCATCACCATCACCATCACCATCACCATCACCATCACCACCACCCCCACCATCACCACCACCATCACCACCATCACCACCACCATCACCCCCACCACCATCACCACCACCACCACCACCATCGCCTTTCCTTCACTAATGAGCCGCCCACGCGTTCGCTTCGAGGGCGGAGCCGTCGTCTTGTCTGTCTCGCGCCGCCACCCGCGCGACCTTGTAGATGTCGCCCTTGTCATTAGCTGCGCATTGGCGGTTCGGCGAAGTCTCCGCGTCGTAAACAACGTGTTTTGTCGAGGAACTTGAAACTGTAACGAATTTCGATAGAAACGTCCCTCTTGTCTGGCACAGTTTGCATCATTGTGCAAAATATATCGTTGAAATCAATACTTTTGAAGAAGAAAGACGTTCCGTGTACAGGATGTTCAGAGGACTGAATCATAAAATGAATTGTAATATGGTACGGTTCACGTTGTCAGTAAAAAGACCATTAAAATGGTTGATAAAGTTACATATTTTTGTCTCGTTCTTGTTGATTCGAATATACGTACACTCTAAAATTGCATTTTGCAATTAATTTTATTAAGTAATTTATATTTATTGTATGAAAGGTTTATTTATACTATGCGTTTCGAACTAAGTACTTCAATTAATGTGTACTATTTTAAGAACCACAAAAATTTTAATCAAAACTATCTCTAAAATCATTTTTAAGTGTTAAATTTATAGGTGCAAGAAAACGTTTCATTACGTCATATTTCATCAATTGAAGTCTGTGAGGGACATGAAAAAATATTTAAAATTAAAAATACAGTAGATTATTTTCTATTATAATGTATGTAATACAGTCCTGATGACGGTAGTTTATTTAAAAGGTCTACCTGATGTGTTGTAACCACTTTTCAATTCCTCTATTCAGTTTTATTGTGCTCTCATATTTATTACCATATTTGAGTATTCATGCCATTTGTTACTTTACATTGGTATCTTGCAGAATGGGCATTTCTCATAAGTTTCATTAATACTCGATTGAATCTGCAAGGCAAGACTTATCTAATTTGCGTTGAGGTAAGCAGTTTTGTAGGTCTTCGCCACCTACTCTTCCATGCCCTTTGGCGCTCTTGTCAGTCGTTCTCGCAGCGCTGGAGTCGGCATCCCTGACCTCCCGAACCGCCGCCGCCGCCACCGCCACGCCCACCGCTGCCCGACTTCCGCGTCATTCGCTCAGCCTTTGCCGTCGGGCGCTCTAAGTGGATCCCTTGTGCAAGAAAGAGCAGAGCTCCGGCCTCCGACTCGGCAGCCGCCGCTGCCGACTCCGCCACCTCTGTCACCGCCGCCTCCACCGCTGGCGCTGCCACCGCCGCCACCGCCGCCACCGCCGCCACCGCCGCCACCGCCGCCACCGCCGCCACCGCCGCCGCCACCTCCATCACCACCACCATCACCACCACCATCACCACCCCCATCACCACCACCATCACCACCACCATCACCACCATCACCACCACCACCACCACCACCACCATCGCCACCACCATCACCACCACCATCACCACCACCACCATCACCACCACCATCACCACCACCATTACCTCCATCACCAACACCTCCATCACCACCACCATCACCATCACCATCACCACCGCCATCACCACCACCACCACCACCACCACCACCACCACCACCACCACCACCACCACCACCACCACCACCCCAAGAACCGCCACCGATATCTCTGCAGCCAGAGCTGCCAACGCACATCTCGCCACATCCTCCATCGTGTAGACCACCTCCGCTATCTCCCCCGCATTTGCCATTGTGCCCATTTCTACCACCGCTGCTGCCATTGCCCGCCGGTCTCCACCATCTGCCGCTGACAACCTCTGTGACCTCCCAGCAACCCTGTCTCCTCCTCCGTCTGAGGATCGCAGCCACAGACGCACCTGCAGCCGGTGCCTGCGCTGCCATTGTCCTATCCACGCTGGAGACCCTCTGTTATGTTCCGCGCAGGGGCTCAAGTTATTTCGCATTTCTCTTCGTTCTCATTATAATTGCCGTCCTTGCGTATTCCTTGCGCTGTCTTCTATTTGGGAATGTTTTATTTTTAAGAAGAAGCGCCTTCTTCCTAGGCATTTTTATCAATTCCCTGTCCACTTCCTTGATTTTGTTGTCCCCTTCCGGTTCCGTAGTTTGTTACAGCTACTAGATTATATCGACTGTTTTCTAATGTTATCTTTTTGGGATATTTTCTTCCGAAGTTTTTGTTCTTATGTTTGGCGACTCATTTCATTCCGCCTTGCAATTCCCCCTTTGTGCTCTCATTGTTCTGAAGTTACTTCCATCACCTCTCTCCTTCCTGTTCCAAAAGCTCCTGCTGTGAGTTCTTTCTGTTTCAAATTTTTATGGATACAGGCTTTCCAGTTAATCCTGACAATAATCCTTCATTGGCAAATTCAAAGTTCGTGTGTTCTCTCAATTCTTTTTCGCAGTTGTTTCTATCCTCTGCCTCAAATGTCCAAAACTTTGGCTGTTCTTTGTCCGAGTAATCGTTGCTTATGTTATGTTTCAGAATTCCGCTCCATTCACAACCTCTCGCCCTATTGACAACTCCAGTTTCAACCCTATTGTAGCATGTTTATCGGCATTAGCACCTACATTAATGCGTCAATATCCAAAGTGTTACACACCTAATCTATAATTTCATATTTCCAACTGACACACCTTCACTTTCTCAGATCAACCGCTATTTTGTAACATTTTTTATTCCATCTTCCCTCACTGATCATTCTGCAGTAGAGGCGTTAAAATAAATATGTCTACTTCCATTCTTAGCAGTATCAGGAACCTCGCAATTAATATCTGACTGAATTCTTCATAGAAATCAGTAAATTCCTCATTTTTAAGTTCAAAAATTTTACATTTCCTCATAAATATGTTTCTCAATTCCTTTTCTCCTCCTATATCTTTCCGATCACCAACAGCAAGTCATCATTCCCATCTCCGTCGCAATCGTTCTCCTTCGCGTCCTCTTCTCCTGCGCCTTCTTCGCGGCCGCGGCGCTTTGGGCAGCCCTGACGGTGGTGGTCGAGGCGGCCGGATGCATCCCCAGTAGTGTTAGACCCTGCGGTCAGTCTTTGCTCTTTGAAGAGGGCGAACTTGCTCCGCTGAGTGGAAGGGCTGCAGCCCGGAAGTGGATTGAATTAGATTGGAGCAGTCAAGATGAAACGCCAGGGCGCCTCCTGCCGCCAGCAGCCCCACCCAGCGACCCACCCATGCACCCGCCCAACTACCCGCCTACCCGTTCTCCCAACCTCTGTTCACCTACCTGCTCGGCCGCCTACCTTTGCATCAACCTACCCTTTTCGTTCCTTTATTTTTCGGCCATCAAAAAGACCACGTGTCCTATCACGCGCCCGACCACGCGCCCGACCACGCACCCGACCACGCGCCCGACCACGCGCCCGACCACGCGCCCGACCACGCGCCCGACCACGCGCCCGACCACGCGCCCGACCACGCGCCCGACCACGCGCCCGACCTCGCGCCCGACCACGCGCCCGACAACGCCCCTGACCACGCGCCCGACCACGCGCCCCACCACGCGACCGACCACGCGCCCGACCACGCGCCCGACCACGCGCCCGACCACGCGCCCGACCACGCGCCCGACCACGCGCCCGACCACGCGCCCGACCTCGCGCCCGACCACGCGCCCGACAACGCCCCTGACCACGCGCCCGACCACGCGCCCCACCACGCGACCGACCACGCGCCCGACCACGCGCCCGACCACGCGCCCGAACACGCGCCCGAACACTCCTCCACTCAAGCCACTCGGTCATGGAAACCCAGCCCTGTGTTCCACTTGTCCAACTGCATGCAGAGCGACTAGCGACTGCGGTGGCAGTGAAGGAGCCAGAGGTTGAGAAGCTCCTACCACACCCTTTGACAATCAGCGTATTTCCCTCTCTCACGCCACTCTCCTTTAGCTCGTCCAGGTCTCCTCCTTACCTCCCTTCCTCGACCTCAAAATCAACGCGCCACCGCTGTGGGCCTTTTCTCTGTCCCAATGAGATTCTTAAACTCAAAAGCCCATATTTCAAGCCGACCGCGGCTGCAATATATATTCGCGGAGGCGAGCTCATAACAGGACGGTATACGTGCAGGGACTGCCAAAGGGACGCTGTGTCTGCCGGGGCTGAATGCTTTTTTTTTTCTCTTCTTTTTTTTCCGTCCGTCTCTCTCTCACTCCCTCGCTCTGCGAGGCCCTCTAACACGGCGTATAATAGGAGTCAGGTTTTTGAGCCGGCGACGTATAAACAAGCCGAAATGCTACACAAGCCACTGCGCAAGCCTTTCCCGTGCCCAGAGCTGTCCGCGGCGTGTCGCAAGGCTTCATTATGCTGCCGTCGGCTAATCATTACACTGTGGTGGTTCTTTATTTTTGCGCCCCTTGTGGTGGAAAAACTTCATTTCCTTTGTTGTGGAATGTCTGTGAAAGGAAGGGCGTTAACAGCCGTGGAAGCTGCGCGATTTAGAGTTAATTTCTTGATGTGTAGGTGTTTTCGGAAATAGATTCGTCTCGTGTGGTGTCGTTACTCACCGCCACGTTGAATTGAAATCTTCCTTTTCCGTATTTGTTGAAAGTAAGTGAAAAACGAAGCATTATTATATTGCGTATCTTCCACTACTTTGCTTCAATAATGATAATAATAATGACATTGTTATTATTATTATTGTTATTATTAATGTCGGAATTTCTGTGTATTTTAGGATCTTCGTTATTTTAGGATTTTAGGATGTAACATTCAACATCTAGTACTTCACGGAAGGTAGTATAAATGCATCAAGCGTGCACCTGCAAATATATTTAGAGGTTTTTAAAATACGGATTAACATTTACATAAACTTCCGCACTCTACTTTACACATCTTTATTTGAGGCATTCATTCCTAAAAACTGTACTTCTTTGTACATCATTTCTAAAGCAGCATTACACGGAGCCACGCGATATGACTTTAGGTTGGCAACTGTCTACACCTCAATCTCACCGCATATGACAAGCAATGCACGACAATGTGACAATTTTCTCCTAATATTTTTTTTATTTCAAGTCGTTTTTAAAGAAATATAAAATTATTCAAGAAATTATAAGGTACATCAATGAACTTGTTTTAAATTACTCCATTTTCACTTTTATTTTCGTATTACAATACATGCATTCTATAGCAAACACATCAACCACCATTTGCAGATTACATTCAATTAAAACAGTCAGATTTCATTACTTGAGATAAATTTGAGGAAATCTCATTGAAAACGCTGAAGTTAAGAAGATAACGCTATATGTTCTATAAAAACACTGTAGACTCTAAAGGAAAGATAACCCTTTGAAGGTTTGTACATAACCTATTTCGTTAATTATACTCCCAGTTTAGTTGTGAAACACTACATTTGTAATATTAGCGTTGTTAAATCTTTCTTTGTTAAGCTTTATTAGTGTTTATTCGAAATTATAGATCAAGAAAAAAGTGGTATATGTAAAATGTTTAAAACAAGTTTCACGTACGCAGTAACATCAAAATTTGCTTTCGTTTGATAAAATATATCCATTTTTAATCAAAACTTTTAGTTCACGTGAATGCCTATAAAATTCGCTTTATGTGCATTCAGGGTAATTGCTGCTAGTTTCTATCGCAATAAGCGGCGCTGTTCTGAAAATGCTTTGGTGTTTTTGGTTGGTGGAGCGCATTTTCAAACATATTTTCATTTATCAGCGTATTTATATGACTGTCAGTGTTATTCGATAAAAATGTGAATGAAATGAAAATGAATAAAAATATAACGAGAGAAATGAAATATAATTAATTTTTCCTTTATGAATATTTAAACATAGCCCTATCATTTTATTCTTAAACAATTATAATGCCCATTTAAAGTAGTGTCTTATTTTTAACAAATAGTTTTCTGAATGGCATAATAGTATATTTTGAAACGATGAAGTAATGATGGGTATTAATACACAAATGTGATATTACGATAGAGTGAGTATTGTAAACGTCAAACGGTATTTAATATCCATTATATCGAGTTTCATACGGTACTTTTCCTACAATTTATGGTAACCTTCATAAGTTACATTTTTACATTGTGGCAGTTGACATCACAGAACACTAAAAAATGTTGACATGCAGGATTCAGCCAAAGCCACCCAGCGGACAGCTACCCTACCTGACGTAGATGGCTTTGGTTTACCAGTCCGCCTATGAGAGAGTATATAAGTTGCGTCAATAATTTCGACGTCATCGTTTTTACTTTTCTCTTATTTATCTCAACATCTGGATTGATTGGATTAAATGAAATATTTTCACAAAAACAGTTTTCAAGAATTCTACAATAACATATGCAATGTAGTGCATACACAGTGCTACAGTTTTTTTCGTACCAAAAATAAAAAATAAAAAGATTGCTTTTTCCTTAATGCAACATGTGAATAGCAAATATTTAACAGCGAGCTGCGTCTTACTCGGAACCTAGCTGTCGAATGTCTACAGCTGCGTCGTAAGCAGTGACGCATTGAACGTGAAAATTCGGTTGGTAGTGCGAGTATGAGAATAGGCGGAATAATGCAAACAAATATTTTATTTACATTTTCTTGCAAAATGAAAACACACTCATTGTTTTTGGATTTTTTATTTTTCCTTGGGTATTTAACAAAACCACAGACAAATCGGTATGCCCGGAGGCTGCAAATTTTTCTTTTAACCGTGCATTGGTGCATTGGAAATTATATATAGTGTTAGTTGAAATTACCTGGCGTTGCTCGGGTTACTTTACGCCCCGCCCGCTCCGACGGCATGATTCCGATTCCTCCATCCCTCCCCTGCAAATTTTCCATTTTCTTGTTTTCGTTGTTCTCGTCCTCGTTCTTCTCCTCCTACTCATCCTCCTCCTCTTCCAACTATTCCTCCTCTCTCTACTCCTCTTTCTCCTTTTCCTCGTCATCTTCTTTCTCTTCTTTCTGTCCCTCGTTCTCTTCGTCTTCTTCTTCCTCCTGTTTCTCACCCTCCTCCTCTTTCCTCTTCCTTCTCATCTCCTTCCTCTTTTTCTTACTCCCTCTTTTCGTCCACCTTTTCATCCTTCTCGTCTTCCTCCTCTTTCTCGTCCTCCTCCTCCTTTTTCTCGTCATCTTCCTTCTCTTCCTCCTCTTCCTTGTTCTCTTCCTCGTCTTCTTCCTCCTCTTTCTCGTCCTCCACCAGCTCCTTCTTTCTCATCCTCCAACTCTTCCATGACGTCCAACTACTATTCCTTCTTATCCTCCTCCTTCTCTTTTTCGTCATATCCCTCAGCACATTCTTCACGGAGGAGAAGATACAATGCTGCAACTTGGAACGGCCGAGTGCGCCTTCCGCGCGCCTTGTGCCGAGTGGGCGGCTGCGGATCCGGGTCGCGCTGAGCCGGTGGTTCGGGCGTCGTCGGCGTCGTCGGCGCTGACGCCGACTCCAACGCGGCTCGCGGCATGCCAATGAAACAGCGGGTCAAATGAAGGCGCCGAGCTCATTTGCCTAATGAGAGCTGGAAGCCAGTCACACATTTGAGCTGGTTGGAGGGCGCCTCACGTCGCGTCGACAGCTGCGATGGCAGCTGCCAGCTGGGGGCGACGACTGCGCCGCTGGGGGCGGACGCACCCACCACCCTATTGGCAGAGGTGCGGCGCAAGGAACGCTGAGGAGGAGAAGGCAGGGTCGATGATGGTGATGGGTCACAGGAATGGATGTCGGTCGAAAGTGTGGGTATGTAGTATTTCCGTCTGCGATGTAAATAACGTAAAGTAGCTTAATGGCGCTTACGATAAGAAGGCATTCATGAGGACACCGAGAATTAAAATAAAAGTTAATGCTCGTATTTACTACATACACCTCTATACGTTTATATTAGATGTCAACTCATATAGGGGTTTAAGTCGCCTCATGTAAGGATTGAAACTCTGGTGACAACACCGGACTTGGAAATTCCGCAATATCCCAATGTTTTTAAAACTAGTTAAAGGATTTAAATATGTTGACACAACAAAGGACATGTATTTCTGCTTTAAGGTTCAGAGTAATTGTTATGATCGTATATATTAATTGTGTACGCAATATAACCTTGAGATGTTGAAATGTGGCTGCGATTCTGACTCAACTATTGTATAACTGAGTAAATTAAGTTATGATTCATTATAATAAACATTTTTCTGGACAATATTTTATCATCACTTCGTACAATAAATGAGTTATAGCAGTTTATTTTTCGACGTTATATCTAAAAAAAATTAATATTTACTTCTATTATTCACGCCTAACGAGTTCAAGTCCATTATATAATCGCAAGAAAGCACTTTATCAATTAAAATAATGTGAATCCTGACATAACATCTAGTCTCTAAATGTTCTGAAACTAACGTTTACAAAGCAATACACTTTTAAGTTAAGTTATTCATATACAATTATGGCAATTACCAAATGTTAATCAGGAAGTAACAAATACCAGAGGGCCTATGTATATTGAAAAATAATTTGTGATTTGATTTCGTGCATGGATAGAAGCAGATATTTATTGCTGTAATAATGATCGTAAATCAATACTAATTACATTAATTTTCATATCTCTTCACTCCAATGCACTAAATGAGAATTGAATCCGTTTGTCCACTTTAATACTCAGTTCAACAGCGACATTTCTTTCTGAAACCACGAACGATATTCGATAGTGATAACTCATTCTGTAATGTTACAGACAATGATTCCAATATAATTGAAGCGCCGTCTTTGTTCTCTCCAATATTGAGTACGCTTCCTGAGTAATCACATTCTAGAGATAGCCATTGCGACTATATTAATTTAAATTAAAGCGAGTAATGAATGTTCTCCATGTTCGAATACATTATTAAAACCGACTCGTCTAAAGATAAAAACATAATGTTCACATGCGTTTCTCATTGAATTTCTCACAAGTGCTCTGGGAAATATCTCCGCTTCTCGTTTATATCGGCGTGAAAATCATCACGAGATTTCCACCGACAAATAACGAGTCGTTCATATCTGTGTTCCGCTGCCGAATCCTGAAAGAGACGAGCGGACAGCGCTGACTCGAGCGAACGAAAACGTTGAAGCTGTGGAGTGTGGATGGGAGCATGGGGGCGGGGAGGCTGGGGTGGGGAGAGAGAGGAAGGGGAATGAAGGAGGGGAAGGAATAGGGAGGGGGAGCCGGGGTACCGGTCGCCGATCGCCGCCTCTACAAATTCCGCTCGGCGAAACAGCTGCTTTCATGACGTATCGCCGCTCGCTGCTCGTTCTACCAGCTCAGCGCCCGGCATGCCTCTTGCTCCCCATCAGCTCTTTCACTTCAAACACACACACACACACACACACACACACACACACACACACACACAGTGCACTGACACTCATGAACGCTCACAAAAACACATATATGCATGCACATATGAATGTACACAAAAACACATGTGTGAATACATACATGCACGCACATACAAAGACATACGTATATATCTACACATACATAAACCCTCACGTAAGTGTATATTTATATACACAAACATACATACACACATTCATAGGTATACACTGCAAACACATTTATACAGATTCATAAAGACACCCACCAATACTCTGTAATAGAGTAATAGAGTACCCCCTCTATTACAATATTTAGTAATAGAGTAATACAGCACCCACCAATACTTAGAAAGAGTACTTAGTACAAGAGTAATACAATTACTATCACTCTTGAGATTTTAAATCCACCTTGCGCTTGAATCTAAACTTAAAAATGAGCATAAATTATTATTAATCGCATATTCTAAGGGCATCAATTTACTTCCTGCTGACAAACTATAAAATACGTGCGTGCACATGCAATCTTTCATTCTCACATTCATAAATGCACACAATTCTAAAACCATGTGTACTCTCTGTACCTTTTCACATGTGCTACATACGGATGGATGCGTAGGTGTATATACAAAGTCACTGCACGCTGTGTACACAAATGCATGTTGTAATAATTTTCATCATGGTGGTTCATCAACAACATTGTTGGTTATGATTAGATTAATCTCATGAATGTCAATTTCCATTCGTTTGTACTATCTCACTACGTCGGTCTATTTATGACATTTGTATTTCAAAGCCCTTTCTAGTTTTTGAGTTTCGATACCCTACCTTTGCTTTATTATACTCATGCCCGCTAGATTTCTCACAGTACTATTTCTGCTATATTACTGTATTATCATGACCCAATTTGGCTTTATCGTTTACTCGCTTTTTTGGTTGAGTATTTCTACAATTATTCACTTCTATCTCAAATATATATATGTTCCCTTTTCCCAATTCTGGTTTCTATAACTGGAGATATACCTTCATTAATTATCTAGAGCTACACATTATTTAATCACCCCAATGTTCACTATTAACAGAGTCTTCACCCGTTGTTGCATTACCATTCCTTCTCAAATTCAGACTCTCCTCCAAAATCGATCCCGATCTCGATCCCGTCTGCACTGCCGACACCCTCGCTGCCCACCCCGCCCCAACCCGCGCATCCCCGCCCCGCCCCGCCCCGCCCCGCCTCGCCCCGCCCCTCCCCGCCCCTCCCCGCCCCTCCCCCAGCTCCGCCCCCTCGCCCGCCCCGCCCCGCCCCGCCCCGCCCCGCCCCGCCCCGCCCCGGCCCCACTTGCTGCCGTGCGAGTCCCGGGGATGCCTTTGTAGCCGTTGAAAAGACCAGCTGCAATCACAAAGATACCCCGTCGGATAAGGAAGTAATATTGCCGGATACGGGCGGCCGACACTTATTTTCCTGTTGACAAAAAGCAGTTTCCCGGCGCGTAACAATGCAATCGCACGGTTGGGCGGGCAGGCGAGCGGGCGGGCGAGCGGATTGACCGGCGAACGGGCGCACGGATGGGCGAGGAAGGAGTAGTAGAATAAACGAGAGAGGGGTAGTGGTCAAACGAACGGATTGGCGAGCAAGCGAGCGGGTTGGGAATAGAAGTAGAGAACGTGCACTATGTTATAAATTAATAAGGGAACTTGTTTGGTCGGGAGAAGTCGGGATGTGTACACAGAGAAATTTTGTATAAAAATAGTTTATTTTCAATTAAAAATAATGATAAACACGAAAAGAAATAAATTTCTCTGCTACTTTTCGTAGTTACAGTTAAATATTAAAGTTAGAAGTTGGCCAAGATGAAAAACAAATGTGACATCAGTAATATACTACCACATTAGCTATTTACAATATAACACATGGAAAGGTGCTTGACGTACATTCAAAAATGTCTTAAAAATAGATGTCCGAATATTTATATAAGTTCTTTATTAATATTGTAAGCCGAAATTGCCATCTGGCCTAACGGCAATGCTAAGGAATGCAGAATAATACAGTGGCTGGACTCATTACACAAATTTAACAGGCAGAGGGCCTCGCTACTGACTTTATGAAAGAGAACAAAAAATAAAGTAATATGAATAACAAGAACCTCCGACACTGTGACAACCTGACCTAGGCCCCTTCATGAGATGACTTTTGCACTATCGCCAACAAATACACACTGTGAATACAGACCTGCAGCAACTATTGATCCGTTTCTATCATCTCAGTCGCATCTTGCAGGGGCAGCCTCTTGCGCCGTGAACACAGGGCACTGTTTGCTTCCTCCTTATATGTACGCGAGTATTTATGGATTAGCACCATGCAGCTGATTGGCAGGTTTATTCATGCAGCAAGAAACCGGAAGCGACTCTGAGAGCCAAGGGCTGAACTCTGGTCCTTGCTCTCTGGTAGTCAAACCCACAAATGCAGGAGAAAAATGCGGCAAATTTGGGTGTCATAACACGCAGGTAGGAGTTGAATGGTTGAACAAGTTGATTGGAAGGTTATGAGAGGTTGTTTGGAAGCGAGAAGAACGATCTGTGATGTAAGTGAAACTGGACCAGTGTCTTAAGTTCACTTTATGCATTTACTATATGTTCACTGTATGCGTTCACACACGCGTGCGAACAGGTGAAGAGAGCTTGGTGAATGGGCGAACGATCCACCGTGTAGTCACTAAGGCGGTAGAAAAATGAACAATGCACTTGACAAAGTGACTATTTAGATAAAAGACAAAATATTGTTAATATTGCATTAATTTGTTTGGAGGGGAAAATCATAGTTATCTTGTAAATTACTTTCACGTAAATAGGATCATTGAGGCACATGGCATTACTTTCAGATAGGTAGATCTGGAGGGGTAAGCTGGTGTGTAGTTTACAAGGAGTCTAGCGTAAAAGGGCCGTGTTGGTGAATACAGTCGACTCCGGTTATAGTGAACTCGGATATAGTAAACTCTCAGTTATAGTGAACTTAAGACACTGGTCCAGTTTCACTTGCATTACAGATAAGCATAAGAAGATTCGGTTATAGTGAACCTGAACCTCCGCTATAGTGAACGTAGGAAATAAGTCCTGGAAGTTAATTGGATCTCATATGTTATTAGGCGATTGAAAGGGCCTTCAGAGAGTGGTATGGTTTTCCAACATTGAAGAGGCATTGAAAGGTGCCAAGACTACTTACCATACTTAGAGGCAGACGACCATACAGAATAAAGTATGGGGAGAGCACAAACTCTGGAAAAGGATCTAATGAAAAATGTAGGAAGCAAATGTAGGAAGAAAATAATTTTTTACATAAAAATATTGAAATTTTCAGTTCGTTCTGTTAATGAATTTTGCTATGTATTAATAAAATCAATTATTGTGGAGAAATTCCATTTAATTATGATATCCCCAGATATAGTCAACCTCTGATATAGTGAACCAAAAATGTTAGTTCCCAGAAGTTTACTATAACCGGAGTCGACTGTACGATGATACATAGAACGTACGCACCTAGGTACATAGATAGAATCCAGATGACCAGACGCGCAAGGAGATGTCTCCGATGATACAGTGGGTGCAGTTGGAGGTCGGGGTTGGTTTTTGTTGCGGCGATATACGAGAAGTCATATCGCGCGCCAATTTGGCAGCGCGGGACGCCGGCTACGGAAGGCAGCAGGGACACGAACCGGCGCGAAGACCGCCCAATGAGAAGTGAGCGGCCGGCGAGCGGATCTGCAGGCCCGAGGCGAATCTGCGACGCAGAGCGCTTCTTAACGGGCCGCACCGGCCGGAGGGGCACTCAGTAGTGAAGTGCGATCCTGAAGTGAAGTAGTGACTGTGACCCTAGTGCGAACTCTGCAACGTTATTTGGTTTTCTCTCTCCGGCTACTTTTGGACGACAGTGCGCGACTTTTGGACATCTACTGGATTTTGGAACACCTCTGCTTTGTACTACGGACTACGCTTTTGAACACTTGTAAACTGGATCACGCCTGTAAAAGTTGAACCAATAAATTGTTATTGTTGACTTGTGTCTTTTCACGTACATAACAGTTTCCACAAATTATCTGGCTCATTCCGATATCTTCGCTATACATATATTATTGTGTGAATGTATAAATGTTTAAAAACGAATGAGAATATGAAAATAAATGATATGTAGGTAGTCATAGAATCTAAACAAAAAAATTAGTCGAAAAATGTTGATGTTATGTTGCGGCTTGGTAGACGAGAGGCTGTTAGCTCGAATTCAGATGGGCGAGCTGGGAGGTAAATTGGTGGGGTGATTGTATCGAATAGGGGAAAGAACGCACGTGCAGACAGATCGGCAAAGGATGGCTACCATAGGCCCAGGGAAAGGTGCAAGTGTGATGCAAGTAATGATTCGAGAGATGAGCGGGACAGAAAGAAAAGATAAGTTGGCAACATGGCATTATTCTACAACATGGCAGTGCTCTAACAAACGGACCTCGGACCGCGCAAGATTTTTCCTTCCTCTTCGTTCTTCTATCCTCACCCCTTACACACACACACACACACACACACACACACACACACACACTCACACACTCACACACTCACACACTCACACACTCACACACTCACACACTCACACACTCACACACTCACACACTCACACACACACACACACACACACACACTAACATGCACTAAACTACCAAACATGTCGGGAAACCAGTCGGGAGCTTAAAGCATGTCACGGCTGCAACGGTACCTCGCTGGTGGGAAATGCCTGGTTGGGGAAAACCCCGGAAGCTGTCGTGTACGTCGCAGCCGGATTTTGCAACCCAGCGGGGGAAAATCACCCGCCACGTCCTGCGATAAAACTTGTTACGAGACTAATGATCTTAGAAGTTGACGCGACCGGAAACATCAATCAATCATAGATGAAAAGAGATAGACTGTAATAGTGAGGTAAATACGAGTAGAAGAGAACCTTGTCCGGTGAGCGGCGTGGGGTATAAATGAGTATAAACAACCTGTAACAACTATTGTACTACAGCTTCCGGGTCAATGACCCCCATCTCGATCAGGTTTTTCGTCCAGTTTCCCTGATCCATTGAGCAAATGCTGAGATGACCCTTGTTTCGCTTCTGGACGTAAATGTAACTTTATTTTCTGTGCACGTCTTCTAGAATTCAGTGAGAAATACAATTATTCAAATTATCGTTTCCATGTTGTCGCGGCAGGAAGTAATAAGAGCCAAAATTTATTGCTTATTTATCTTTGAAAATATATTTTATTACATGGGAGTTTTTTTTTGTTGTTTTTTTCTCCCTTTCAAAATTCAAAATTTATTGCTTATTTACCCTTGAAAATAGATTTTTTTTACATGGGAGTCTTTTTGTTTTTTTTTCTGCCTTTCAAAATTCAAAATGTATTGCTTGTTTATCCTTGAAAATAGATTTTATTACATGGGAGTTGTTTTTTTTTCTCCCTTTCAGAAATTCAAATTTTAAATAGTATATGACTTAGTGTAGGGATCACAGAATTTTGAAAATGTGCACACAATTCACTTTTCCCCATGGCACGTCATGCGCAGTTTTTAACTGTTATTTGACGTAAAATAAATAAAAATAAATAAATAAATAAGGAGTGCCAACCACCAGAGACTGAGAGCCAGCGGGCACGGGAGGCGGCATCCGTAGGGGTACCCAATGGGAATGGGTGGAAAGATGAACCAATTGATTTAAAGTGCAAGACATATTAAAATAATTGAATTTTACGCACCCTTGTGGAAGGCGAAACAAGTATTTGTGCTGTAACCCTCATATTGTATTTATTAATAAATGAAAAATATATAACTACAGTTACACCATCTAGCTTTTGTCTTTCGCCTATCAACTCGGCAGTAAACGTACGTCTTCTTTTCCCCATTATTATAGTGAACAACACACTCTGTTACATTAATGTATAAACTATGCTGAAATTGACATCCTATTGTTCAAGCCATGCGTGGAAGTGGTGACTTTTATCTTCCTACTATTTTTATTTATTTTTCGATATTTCTTTCTGTTCTCTCCTCGTTACCCTATCATCGTGTCCTACTTACACGTGAGGTTGGAGCTAGTTCCAGCTGGAGCGGGACCCTGCTGGAGGGAGAAACCAGGCTGGGGAAAACTCCGCTAGTCGACTGTAGGACGGCAGCAGTTCTAACCATTCAGCGGGGGAAGATCATCGCTCCCTCTCGAGGAGAAACATGCACTACACTTACGAACCTTGGAAGCTGACGCGTCCGATTGATTGACTGATTTATTCATGTTTCCGGGCGCGTCAACTGCTCTGGTCATTAGTCCCGTTAGTGTAGTGCATGTTTTTCGCTCGGGAGATGTCGGTGATCTTCCCCCGCTGGATGGCGAGATCCGGCGCCGACCTACCGTCGGCTAGTAGGGTTTCCCTCTAACCAGAACTCTCCCACCAGCGGGGCGCCGCCCCAGCCGGGACAAGCTCTAAGCTCCCGACCGGTCTCCCGAGATATGTGGTAGTGTAGTGCATGTTAGTGTAAGTGTGTGTGTGTAAGGGGAGAGGATAGGACAAGGAATGGGAAGGACAGATCGCGCGCGCGATCGTGGCCCGTTTGATAGGGTACTGCTCCGGCATTCGCCTGGTGTTGATCGGAGAAACCACGGAAAACTACCGATCAGAGCAGAATTCTCCTCCAGACAGCGACTGAATTCGACCTAGCTGAAAAGCTAGTGTCGAAAATCCTGCCGCCGTCAGGACTCCGAACCTAGGACCTCCCGGTCAGAGGCGCTGCAGTGACATCAGTTGATGCACTGAGCTACCGCTCCCGGTCTGACGCGTCCGTAATCACTAATTAATCAAATCAATGAATCAACAAAAATACGGACACTTTGCTGATGTTGGAAAGTAAGTGTGGACGCCAGGACAACCCGTAAATATAGGCCAGGGCAATCCCTAAGCCCTAGTGGTGCGGGCGAGGTGAATTTCGCGAGCGGGCGGACGAGGGTTCGCGCGGCCGCGCGGGCCCCAGGGGGGGGGCGGGGCGATGGGGGGTGGGGGGGCGGGGGCGGGGCGCGGGACCGGAGTGGGTGCCGACAGCCGAGGGGGAAAATCGATGCGGTAAGTCGCTCACGCACTGTTCAACACAGCGCCCGCAGCCCCGCTCGCACCTCGTGTGGATACAGCGCGCCGCAGCGGAGTGCTGCTGGGAGCGCCGCCGCGCCTCTCCAGCTCCTAACTGGGCGCCCGCCCTGTGGACTCTGCGCAGCGGTACACGCCTACTATGTGCGTACGGGGCATCGTCATGTCGGGCTCTGGGCAAGTGCTGGACGTGGGTTGAAGCTGTGTTACCGTTACGTTTTGTTGTTGTTTTTTTGTTATCGCCAAATGCGGAGGAGTTTTAAAGCGCAGTCAAATACCTATCAATTGCCCCGCGGATGATTGGGTAATACAAAAATCGGATTATATAAAAAATAATTGAATAATGTAAAGAAATTACTAGTTGACTGTGCTTTTAAAATAATAGGAACGTTTTATTGAGTAAACTGAACGATAATTGTCCACCGTAATTCCACTTTAATAATAATGAATCAGATCCTGTAAATCTACCAACTTTGAAATATGTATATCTGAGTTCATAGAACACTTATTGTAAGTATTCGCAACAATTGCAGTAAAAAATTTACGCATTAAAACACAATACAATGTCCCTCACATGATGCCATACGATGGATTTTTTTCTTTGATATGATGGGAAGATTTTCTTACATCAAATTCTCTGACCGAAAGAAAAGTAAGAGAACTGACGTGCCCGTTTTCTTTATCCTTTCCTAAAATCAGTTTCCTGCTGTATTGACCTTTGTTTTTCGGGGAATCAATACTGGTATAATTGTTTGTGTAGCTTCTTGTTTAATTCCTATAGGAGGCCTCTCGGTTCAGGAGAGCGGACGAGTATTTTGATTGGTTCTAAAACAGTTAAGCATCGCGCGTGGCCACGAGCAAGGCCATAGGCCACGAGCAGTCTTGCTAGCTTCGCGAAATGTATTCTTCTGACAATCAGCTGAGCTGAAACGCAAGCTGATTTCTCAGAAGTGTTGGTGAGTGCAATTTTACTTTGGAGATGTTTTTTACATAATTGAATTAGTTCATTCGGATCTATCCCTAAAAATAATATTGTCTGAATTAATACAAATCATAAAAGATTTATTTTAAAATAATATAATAAATAATATTGTGAAGATTGAAAAACATATTAATTTTTTTCTCTGATACAGGAATTAAAAGTGAAACCTTCTTCGTCGCAGGTGTCTGCAGTCGCAGCAATCAAAGTGTCCGCCCTATTAGCTTTGATCAGGCTTTCAATTAAAGAAATTAAAAAAGACAAAATATAATAAAAGAATAATTAATGAAAATAGCCTTTTGAATAGGAATTTTAAGTGGAAGTTTTTGAAGGGCAGTTTTCGTCGATTCTAGTAACTTTTTGTTTTGTGGGTAGCAGACGTTCGAGAAATGAATGAGAGTCATTTCAACAGGTAACTCACCGACCACGCTCTCCAATGTAACTGTACAGGCATCAATGCCAAATAATCATTAACGTGAATGAAGTGGACATACCAGAATCTTTTTTTATTTATTAATTTACTTATTGAATGGTGGATAATTGCATAGTTCGATATAATAGCACTATTTGATGTGCTTTAATGGCTTACTATATAACTTTTTTAATAAACTTAACTTACCCTTATCTACAATACACATGTTGTAAGAAACCAAAAGAGCCCCAACCATGAACAATTAATGAAAAAAAAATTAGAAAGCTTCAAAAGGGAATCTGTTTTAGATTCTAGTTGGAAAGTCATTTAGTGAGGCCAGGTTGTGTTGAACCGTTTCTTTATTGTGTTTAGGTTAGAGTAAACATTATTGGAAAGGGAGCGGTATGTTTGATGGCCGGTGATATATTTAGCTCTTTATGAAATTGGGCATTTGAAATGACCACGGGGCATGTGTTGCTAATCTGAGGAATTTTTTGTGTACAATTTGAAGCTTATTAACGTTGGATATTGATGTGTTGGTCCAGACGGGATATGTGTACAGCATGAAGGATCTGACAATCGCCCCGTCTGGAGAAGACTGTTCAGCAATCAATTATTTCAAAACGTCGGCAACCCGCAACACATATGTGTATTAACTCAAATGTGTTGCATATCGTACTTTTCTCCCATTCCTCTCACTTTGTCTGCTCCAAAACTTTCTGGTCATTTCAAAAACACGATTAAATACATACATTTTATTCCTCGGCAGTGTGGAAATTGAAAATAGTTATTTACAACACGAGATTTTTTCTTTATTGGATTCACATATTTATCTGAACACTTCAGCATCGTCTTACTTTAAGCACTAGTGCTAAATATTGAACCTTTAGCACGCTTGTACTTTGTGGCTATCAAAAAAACTAATCATTTCTTGTCCTGAAAAACTTATCATTTTTTTAATTAACGGAACTTCTTCTTCTTCTTTATTTGGCGCTACAATCCGATATGGTTCTTGACCTGTTCCAGTATTTACTCCTCCGTTCTATCCCCGGCTTGTTTCTTCCATTTCTTAATGTCCATAATTTTTAGGTCCTGAAGCAAGTCGTTTTCCCATCTGGGTCTCGGCCTTCCTTTTTTTCGAGTTGTTAGAGGATTCCAGCTCCTGATTTGTTTAGTACCTCTGTTAGCCTCCTTTCTCTCTAGATGTCCAAGCCAGGCTACCCTTCTGGATTTTACATCACTTACATTACTTATTTTTGTGTTGTATTAAAGCTTCTAATTCATCATTTGCGTTTCTTCTCCAGATTTGTTCGTTTGCTTTGGTTGGACCAAAATTTTTCCTGGCAATTCCTCTCGAATATTGTTATCTTAAAATGAAGTATAGGCGGTAAATATATGACGTTTAGTTCGAACCGCTCATCCAAAGAATCCAATGTCTTCTTTGATCCATAGAAGTTAGAAATGGTATGCTTGCGCAAACGTATACTTCATTTTTCCATGGTGACAGAGACTTTTGGACGGTGAACGAATTCCATCTTCCATTTACATTACATTCATCTGTTCTAATTTAAACCAAAACACTGTTTTGCTCAAAAACAACTAAATAAGTAAGTATATCGATATTAGTCAGCACCCACAAATCAATGCAATTCTTCAAACATTTCTCAGTTTTAATAGCACATCAATAAGTCACCCTTAGATGTACATTTATTAAACGTGGTTGTAGATCAATAAAAAATGCGGAATGTTCCACTCTGTTCATACAACATCGACATACATACAGGATCAACATTTTCAATTTGGTGTTGAAGGTACGTTCTCTTAATTTTGTTGGTAATTTTCTAACATATATGATACATTTGTGGGAGTTCATTTTGAAACAGATTCACACAAAATGAAAGAATTTTATGTAACAAAAAAATTCTCAATTTCAATTTTAAAGCAAAAATATGTTTTGTGAATGTAAGATGGCGTAGCTTATGAATGGAGAGTTACGGGATAACCGAATGTCACTCTCCTAAAATCAGAGCTCTTTCACAAATAATTAGGTGATAATGAAACGAAAATGGGAATAATAACGTCAGATAATGGGAATCAATAATGGAAATGGAAATATTTAAATTAGAATGTCCAGATTTCACCTAAATATGTTTTGTTGTTATTTTTGCATTTTTATAGCATCTGGGCATGTTTCTGCTTGCATTCTGAAAGGTTTTGTAAAAATTGAAATTTTAATTATACTTTGAATTTGGGCTCAGTTTGTGTTTTATTTTATTTTCATGTAGAATGTATGGAAATTCCCTCATGATAAAAATTGAGAGAAAATTAAATTGAAGGAATCTAAAATGTTTCCGTATTCGCTTCGAAGGCAAAGATGAAGTGAAAGTTTAATGTTTTAAATCAAGAAAGAACTATATTGTCATTTTACAAAAACTAATCAATATTTATATTTGACAAATACAAACAGCTTTTAGAAGGTGTCTCAGCATACGAATACATGCAATAACAAATCTTTAATAAAATAAAAAGTATAATACTACAAAAATTAAACAACAGCACACAAACACAAATAAGAAACAGTGAAGAATAGACGTTACTTCTTAGGTGCAAGGGATTGAATACGTTTCATAGCGAACTTTTCGAATAATGTAACTTAATACTTTCTAACTGTAAGAGGTATTTATTGTATAATTAAAATTAAAATATCCTTCGTGTGAAAATATTATGAAAAAAGAAATGATTTGCTCACAAATGCCCAGTTCTGAACAATTGACATACCAAAGAATGTTATAATTTCAGAATCCAGTATAATAATTGGAAAGATTCTTGCAGAATCACTTGGAAAATATGCATTTCGTTTCACTGGCGTGAAGAAATTTATTTTCTATGAAAAAATAAATAGAACTCTAAATGAGGTCATCAAAAATGTTCCATAATGATGGTTGACGCAATAACTCAGACCCATAATCTATAACCCACAATAACTGAGATCAATAAATCTGAACTATAATTTGAAACTGCGTCATTGTTATCACTGAACAATTATCAGAGATATCTGTGTTTGTGTCATTCATTTTAAATGAACATTCCATAATGGTGACAGACTAGTATGTCACATTTGTTTCTAGAGCGTTTTATACAGAATTTATGACTAGTAGTTTCCCCCGTTATTCTATTACATTGCTTCTTTGTTCTATCATTCAATTCACAAAGATCCTAGATTGCTATCACTTTTTAAAATCAGTAATAACAATCGAGATTCCTGTCCAAAGAATCGAAACGCTGATGAGCACTGATGACTTGCAATAAAGCCGGCCGGTGACTCATTCTTACTTTAATTAGAGAGCATTACATTCCGTGCATTCCCACGATTTTCTGCTTTCGTCGTCCCCACTGGCTGGTCGTAACCGGAGGCTATCTAGTGGCAAACGCCTGGGGCCACTCGGACGGTGAGAAAGCGGCGATGCGGGCGAGTGAGGCGAGGGGCACTCCAACCGCGAGGAGCAATCACCAGAAACCGCCCCCTTTCGCACCACCATTCCCCGCCCCGCCCCCCTGCCCCCCGCCCCTGCCCACCCCGCCCCTTACCCGCCCCGCCCCTCTGCCCGCCCCGCCCCTCTGCCCGCCCCGCCCCTGACCGATCCCTTGTCCGCCCCGCCACGCTCCACGCTGCCACGCCTCGCCCTGCCCAGCCTAGCCACTCCCCGTTCGCCCAGCTCTTCCCTGCCTTGCCCGATCCCGCCCCATCTCGCCCCAAACCCCGCCACATCCCGCCACAGCCCGCCCCAACCCCGCCCCGCCCAGCCTCTCCCCGCCCACACCGCCCCGCCTCACTCCGACCCGCCCCAACCCACCCCAGCCTATCCCGCCTTGCCCCACCCCGCCCAACCTCGCCCCACCCGTCCTCGCTTCACCCCATCCCGCCCCGCCTTGCCTCGCCTCGCCCCGCCCCAACCCTACCTCACCTCGCCCGTACCCACCCTCCCCTCCCACTCCTACACGCCCTCCCTTACCGCGCCTACCCGCCCTCCCCTCTCCCACCTGCAACCTTCCCCTCCCCTCCCTCGCCCTTCCCCCTCGCTCTGCCCCGCCCACTTTCATCTCACTCCGCCTTTCCTCCCACACTCACCCGCTAATCCCCTCAAATCCGCACTTCCCGTTCCCTCCCTGCTACACCCCCACCCATTCCGTCACTCTCCACTCCAATTCGCCCCTCCTGGCCTTGTCACCCATCCCTCCGTTGAAAGTAATAACGAGCGCTCTGTATAGCCTACATTTTATGCGATCCTTTTACTGTCCTTTTGTGCAAATATCTCGTTCTCCCTTATCATTTGCGGCCATTCAGCCGTATTTCACCCTTTCGTCTTTTCTCTCCACGCGCTCTCGACTTCTCACTTACCTCTTTCTCTCTTTGCTTCGCTCCTTCTCACAAAGAGAGGCCCTCTTCTCCTCGGACGTTGTGTTTCTCTCTTTCTTTATGATGGGGTCTTTGTCGTCATTCACAGAGGAATAATCTCCGCCGCCCAAGAATTTAAATTCTTTTATCCTTTTCTTCCTCATTTTGAAATGTTACGATAGTCTTCTCGCACTTTTCAGGCTCATTGTTTCCTGCAGACGCGCGTACAAATGCGCGCGAGCTGGTGGCGGCGCGTCGTGAGGCTCTCGAGAAACGCGCGCCCAACCCGGCGACTTTGCCCGGCGGCGCCGCGATGCCTGCGAACATCTCCATGGCCCCCTATTGTCCCGATCGCGGATGTAAGAAAATAAGGGGGCCAATGACATGCCCCTAACCCGTATCTACCATACCAGCGTCAGATGAAGTGTGGAGTATTTTTACTATCGTTGTTATTACCAGATTATCCTTACTTCTAAGTCTAGTTCACTATCTAAAAATATGTTTGCCTTGTTGGGAAATAGGGGACCATTGATATGCCCCTAGCCCGCTTCCAGCATACCCGTGCCCAATGATCAGTGTGGTCTCTTTTACTATCGGTGCTGTTAGCAGATTATCCTCACTTCTAAGTCAGTACATCATCTAAAAATATGTTTGTGTTGTTGATTTAAAGGACCATTGACATGCCTCTTGCCCATATCTAGGGTATCAGTGTCTGAAGAATAGTGTGGATTTTTTTAATTACTGTTGCTAGTATCAGTTATTACCCGCACTAACTTATCACTCACTTATTCCAAGTCGAGTTCATCATCTAAAAATATGTTTGTGTTGTTGGGAAATAGGGGGACATTTGATACCCCCAACCGTTATTAGGCATGCCAGCGTGTGATGAATAGTATGGAGTATTTTAACAATTATTTATTAGATTATTCTCATTTCTTTGTCTAGGAAAACGTCTAAAATTAGTTTTGTGTTGTTGGGAAATACGGGGGCCATTGACATGCCTCTAACCCGTACCTATCATACGTCTGATGTACAGTATTAACTCTTTTTACTTCTGTTGATATCAGATTATTCTCACCTCTGAGTCTCGTTCCATCTAAAAATATATTTGTCTTGTTGGGGAAGAAGGGTACCATTCCCCCTTCCGAGTCCCTATCCAGGATACAGAACAGTGTGAATTATTTTTACTACCGCTAGTCGACCTTCTACTTTTCTAGAGTCAGTTGTTATCCACATAGCGTTATTCCTCCCTTATATTATGTCTAGTTCACCATCAAAATATATTTTTCTGTTTTGCGGAAATATGACGATCATTAGTACCCTATCCGCGGTACCTACCGCCGCCCTACGCATTGGTAACCCATCCCTAGCCCGCGTCTAATGTGCCAGTGTCCGACGAACAGTGTGGACTCTTTTACTATTGGTGCTGTTAGCAGAGTATTCTTTCTTCTGAGTCTGGTACACCATCTAAAAATATGTTTGTGCTGTTGTTAAATGTTTATAAATTGAGTGACTCAAATAGATGAACAAATGGAGTATCATGGAATTTCCTATCTTTCGATTTTGAAAAGAAAATTATGATTCTTCTACTTGTAGAAAAAAGTTTTTTACAGATATGATAGTACTTTAATATATTATTAATTACAAATCATGAATGCAAAAAACATTAATTCTATACTTTCACATATGAATTTATGGATTTTATTCGTTTTCTAGCAACAAATGTAAAGCCTACGAGAATAATTAATACATCACTTGACCATATGAATGGGGAATTGGGACATGATAAAGAAGTGCCATCCGCGATTCATGAGCTGTAATCTCTGATGCTGGTTTGGTATTTGCCTGGAATGCATCATTGACACCAGTGCTGAGGGAAGACAGCCAAATAATTTCGTTCCAGCAGGCCCTATAAACCTCTCAATCATCGGTATGCTGGATTTCAAAGACTTACTACTGCCTCCTACCTTACTACCTGCCGCTAGCAGCGTTGGTCGCTTGCATTGTATACGTGACGATAAATGAATATATACAAAATTGTAGAATGGTATATGAAAACATTTTGTGTACGTACGAGTATAAATACTTCATATAAATACTCGGTTATATTTTAGAAGAGTTTCAGAATAGCTTATTCGTTTGATTGAATGATTGATTGTTAGTGATTCCCAGCGCGTCTACTACTGAGGTCGTAAGTCCCGTGCGTGTACTGCATGATTTTCATCTGGAGATGGGATCTGGGATTTCTCCGCTGGAAGGCGAGATCCGGCGCCGACCTACCGTTGGCTAGTGGAGTTTTCCCTACCTAGGCATCTTCCACCAGCGGGGCATCGCCCCACTCGGGACAAGCTCTAAGCGCATGTCCGGTGTCCCGGCATGTGTGGTAGTGTTTATGTGGCATGTTTATGTAAGTGTGTATAAGGAGTGAGGGCATGGCAAGGAAGAGGAAGGAAAGATCGCGCGCGGTCCGTGGCCCGTTTGTTAGGGTACTGCTCCGGAATTCGCCTGGTGTTGATCGGAGAAACCACGGAAAACTACCGATTAGAGCAGCCGACCGCTAGAATTCTCCTCCAAACAGCGACTGAATTCAGCCTAGCTGACAAGCTAGCATCGAAAATTCTGCCACCGTCGGGACTTTAACCTAGGACCTCCCGGTCAGAGGCACTGGAGTGATATAAGTTAATGCACTGAGCCACATCTCCCGGTTTATTCGTTTGAGTAATTATCTAATTTCATTTGTGGATCTAAGAGTTGATGCATTTTTGATATGATAATAAGTTTGTAGATGGACCAGACCAATTACACAACTAATTTTGATGTTTCATTCAATTTCATCAAAGCAATGATCTGATCTACATGATACAGGTATTTTTCACGAGAAAGATCAGCTTCTGTGTCTATATCGCATCTGGAAGTTGTTATTGTATTTTCGTCAACCGCGTTCCTTTCGCTGCAGAAACAAAGACACGCCCTCTCTCAACACACACACGCACACACACACACACACACACACACACACACACACACACACACACACACACACACACACACTCGTCGCGGCCCAAGGCCTAAGGCGTTCACGAGCCGCGTGCTACAGGTGGGGGTGGGTCGGAGATGGGGCGGCAGCGTTGACGGAGGCTTGGCGGGGGCGGGGGTAGGCGGGGTGAAGGCGGGGCGAAGGCGGGGCGAAGGCGGGGCGAAGGCGGGGCGAAGGCGGGGCGAAGGCGGGGCGAAGGCGGGGCGAAGGCGGGGCGAAGGCGGGGCGAAGGCGGGGCGAAGGCGGGGCGAAGGCGGGGCGAAGGCGGGGCGAAGGCGGGGCGAAGGCGGGGCGACGGCGGGGCGAAGGCGGGGCGAAGGCGGGGCGAAGGCGGGGCGAAGGCGGGGCGAAGGCGGGGCGAAGGCGGGGCGAAGGCGGGGCGAAGGCGGGGCGAAGGCGGGGCGAAGGCGGGGCGAAGGCGGGGCGAAGGCGGGGCGAAGGCGGGGCGAAGGCGGGGGAAGGCGGGGCGAAGGCGGGGCGAAGGCGGGGCGAAGGCGGGGCGAAGGCGGGGCGAAGGCGTGGCGGAGGAGGGGCGGAGGAGGGGCGGAGGAGGGGTGGAGGTGGGACGGAGACGGGACGGTGGTGACGCGGAGACGGGGCGGAGGAGGGGCGGGGACAGAACAGAGGCGGGACAGAGGTGGAGCGGAGGTGAGGTGGAGGTGACGCGGGGGCGGGTCGGAGGCGAGGCAGCGGTGGGGCGGCCCGGGCGCGCAGTTATTCATTTCGCGGACCTTTTAATCTCGTGCGCCCGACGCTGACGAAGGGGCCGGGCCGGGAGCGGAGGGGTCAGGGGCGGTAGTGCACCCGCAACGCAGCCAGGTGCCGCGGCCGCAACGCGAACGGCAGAGAGGCAGGACCTGCGCGAGAGGTTTTGACGGCGTGGCGTTAAGTGTGAGACAAATTCTGAGAAAGGTGGAAATGAAATCTCCAGACGTAAAGTTTGAATAAATTGGGAAACCGCTGGTAGTTTTCAAGGGTACGTCATGTGAATGATAGCTAAACAAGCCGTATTCGTTATTTTGAACCAGAAATGCACGAACACCGTATGCAACAGGTTCCATTGCTATTAATTCTATAGTTGTAAAATAATTTTGTGTGGTATTTTTAGAGAATTGCTTACTAAGTTCGAAACTTGTTTGCACAGCGTCATTTTCTGAGCAACTTATTTTATTCTAGGAACTTAGTCATTTTATTTTCAATAATACTACAATATATACTGTAAATACACTCTCTTTATATAATACGCTAAGGAACGATGACGGCTTTGAATATTTGTAAGAAATAAATTATGAAAAAGCGCGTAAGTGTGTTGCTTGTTGTTATAGATTTTGTTGAAGGTTCGGAATACTCAGTAAGTGAAGTTTAACATAAAAGAAAAATGCGCCCTAGAGGTATATCGTATCTGCTACTCCCGTGCCAAGTACACCTAATTCAGGTCTTTACAATAAATTGTCGAAGTGGCATTGGCTTCGAAGGTGACAGCAGTAGGACTCAGCCAGTGATGGCATCGACCGGTGAATCGGCGATTTGACACCATTACTCAGTCTAGAACGGTGTCCATTGGCTGTGAAGAGCTCAGCGTAGACCAACTACCTTCAATCGGAGTGAAGGTCACTTGACACCAATTATTCGTGTCGCGTGACCTTCGCTTCACTAGCGCTGTTACGGTCATTGCGGCAACTAATGGTTCGACAGGAGAGGAGATATAATAGAATTTCGTTCTAGTCCTGCATTCAACAGATTAAAGAAAAAAACTATAAGTTTATTTATGACGTACAAAACATATCATTTCAAAGCATATAATCACCCATAGCTCTTAAACGATTCATTCTAGGCCGTTAAAACCACGTGTTCGTGTCCTTAAAGGAAAATGTGTTTTGTGGGCAAAAATGAGTTCGTTGAATACACGATTTTTGGAGGGGAAGTGTTTAAAAATGAGGGACAGTATGAAAGACAGACGAATAATAGGGCAAGCACATGTGGAGAAGTGAAGGAGCGGCGAGGGCTGTCGCGACGCGAATAATATTTGTCTAACAATAATATACAAATGACATATTTTTCAATTTTCTATTGTATCATTGGAGATAAATTGAAGAAAAAAGCATTTAATTTAAGACATAGTAATAGGGAATTGCATTTTCTGAGCAATTTAATTTCAACGCTTAATAATATGGTTTCTCTCGCACGGTGCCAGCTCTATAGTGCTGTAACGCAGTCTAATGATTAAACATTCAAAGTCGCGTCCTACTCGAAAGCCATTTTCAATTTTCAAACAATTATTTACAGAGAGCACAGTTTTTGCACGGATCCAGCTAGTTCAGCTATTCCAGCTTGCATTAATTCCAATGAAGAGATAACACAATGCTAAAAATTGCAACATGCCCGACAGGGTCAAAAGTAACTTCAAACCACGTTACATGCGGGCAGTTCTGAAATTGCACGCCGAAACGAGCGTGTTGAAAGCACACGCTCTCTCTTATGAGGTGTCCTTTTGCAGAGGGCGATGGCCTTCATGCCTTGCCCCTGCCCCGTGCCCTGTAGGCGAGAAGCGTTCCGCGATTCATTAATGCGCAGCCCCAGAGATCCACTGCCGTCCCCGTCAACGCTGCTGGCCTTCCGTCCCCGCCACCCACACCGCCCCCGCCACACATACCGCCCCCGCCACCCACACCGCCCCCTCCACACATACCGCCCCCGTCACCCACACCGCCCCCGCCTCACCCACACCGCCCCCGCCTCACCCACACCGCCCCCGCCTCACCCACACCGCCCCCCGCCTCCACACACCGCCCCCACCCACACTGCCACCGCCGCCTCCGCCGCCCACACCACCCCCGCTGCCCACACCACCCCTGCCACCCACACCGCCCCTGCCGCCCACTCCGCCCACACCGTCCCCGCCGCCCACATCACCCATGCCGTCCACACCGCGCCCGCGGCCCACACCGCCCATTCCGCCCACACCGCCCCCGCCGCCCACACCGTCCTCCGGCCACACCGCCCCGCCGCCCACACCGCCCCACACACCGCCCCGCCACCCACACCACCCCGCCGCCTCCGCCACCCACACCGCCACCGCCGCCCACACAGCCCCGCTGCCCACACCGCCCCCGCCGCCCACTCCGCCCACACCGTCCCGCCGCCCACCACGCTCGCGACGTCCCACCGGCCCCGCCGCCCACCGCCCCACCGCCCCACCGCCCCACCGCCCCACCGCCCCCACCGCCCCCACCGCCCCCCGCCGCCCCACTGCCCCTGCCGCCCACACCACTCCTCCCGCCCCCACCGTCCACGCCGCCCACACCACCCTTGCCGCCCACACCGCCCCTGCCACCCATACCCCGCCGCCCTCGCCGCCCGCACCGCCCTCGCCGTCCACACCGCTCCCACCGCCCCAGCCGCCCCAGCCGCCCCAGCCGCCCCAGCCGCCTCCACCGCCCCCGCCACCCCCGCCGCCCTCCCTGCTCGCACAGTCCCCATCGCCCCTACCGCCCCCACTGGCCTGGGCGCCCTGCTGCCTATCGATCTGCTGAGAGGCGCGGTCGCGGCAAGGCCTCCTGTGAACGGCACTGCGCGAGAGGCTCCCGTCGCTAAGTGTTCGGGAATTTCGACTCTTCTATGATGGTCCGTACTGCTACACGAGTAGTGAAGTCGCTATATTCCTGGTAAGTGTTCTGGATGTATAAAATATTCCACCTCGGGCGCTAGAAATCCCGCGAAATATATTATTAAAGTTGAAAAAGTAATTATATAAATTGTTAGCGCCAATTCATGTGTTTGAACGAACGAAACAACAAAAATTGTAAATATTTTTAATGAGACAAATTTTATTCGGACTCATATCTGTCAAGAATTTTATTTGTTTCTAGAACATAAGATTTTAAAACACTTTTGTTGTTATTTCAATTGCAAAACAAAAACAGAAACACATGTGCAAGAATAAGAACTGTAAACCCAACTACAAGGCAACTCTTGTAGAATTTAACTAGTATGCATAAGGAGGCTAATTACTCCTTGAGTGATATTGAATAGCTAAAAATAAAAATAATATAAAATAACATAAATGAATGTGTTGGAACGCCTTCATTGTTCTCTTTTATCATCATTATTTCATCATTAAATCATAATTATTTCTAATTTGTACCTTTTTACTCGTAGATTTTTCCCAATTTCTTTCTCTATTAAAGGAATGTTTCCTATTTCTGTATATTTCATTTCCATGCTTTCAAAAATATTCTATGAAAACAAAATAGTTTCCCAAAAAATAACATTCTATGTATTTTACAATTACAAAAATATATTTCTGAAGTATTTGCTATTTAGGCAAGAGGAATTTAAAGTGTGCAAACAGAAAAGACACCCAAATTGGGATATCGCTTGTCATATTTTGACTAATAGTAACTCACACGAAATGCACAAGTGATAACATAACAAATTTAATTTAAATGTATATTGATTGAAATGAATGTGAATACAATATATTCAAATAATAAACGATAAATCATATAGTTGAAGTAGTTAAAAGAAATCACAATTTTCTTGGAAAAAATGTAAGCAACCACCCAACCATTTATTTAAATAATTTCGCATATCATTCTAACAATCAAGAACATTTCACTATAATTCTAATGGTAAAGATAGTATAAGTATTGGTTCGAAAAATAAAACTTGTTATATACATTATTAATGAAGTTGTATCGGCACTTTTAAAAACCTCAGGCCCCTTGTGTTTCAGAAAGATAAATACACAGACCGTTTTAAAGTGTTATTTTAAATTATTATACTAAAATACGGCATAATTAATCGATCTTCTGTAGTGTTATCTGGAAATATATATAGAAAAAATGACAGGACAATATTGCACGTGTATTAGAAATGTGGCTACAAAATGAATGTATACACTTAGCTGAACTTTTATCGTTGACCTCATAATCTTCATTACTTTTGTCAAAATCAGAAAGTATTAACATGCTTAATTTTAGTGTTAACACTGGATTTGTGCCAAAGCTTCTCTTTTTGTGCAACTCCCTATTTTCAATTGGAATTCAATTTCAATATTCTACTCCGTGTTATATTCTTATTATAAATACTGTCTATTCTTTAACAAAGAAAATAGTTGATCCAAATGATTCTGCCCCATGTGATGTTAAAATTCAATGCAGTTGTTTCGTTGTATGTAGTTTCGAAAGTTAAATGTTAATTATTGCCAATTTTCCATTTGAATTTTATTTGACAAAAGAGAAAAAGAAAGTAATGTGAAACGTAAAAAGCTATCATTATTAAAGCTTTTAAAGAGATTAAATTTGTAAAAGCCGAAAATGTTTTAAAAGAGTCTACACACGTACACTTTTTTGTTTTTATTTTTTTTTTAATTTATTGAGTGATTGGTAATTACACAGAACAGTACTAAATTACTATCTCATGTGCATTTGCTGGCTTACATTGTAACTTATACTAAACTTAACACTAAAAACTTAAAACTAAACTACCTTACTGGAGATGTAGGAAACTACAAGAGCCCCTACTATGAACAATTAGTAGAGAAAATGTTCAAGAACGCTTCGGAAGGAAATCTATTCTTAATTCTAGTAGGGAAGTCATTTATAGTGGCCAGGTTGTAGTGGACGGCTCGGTTTATTGTATTTAGGTTGGAGTAAAAATTATTGGAAAGATGGGCAATATGTTTGATGATCGGTGATATATTCAGTTCTTTATGAAGTTGGGCGTTAGAGATGAACCGTGGGGCATGTGTTGCTAATCTGAGGAATCTATTTTGTACGATTTGAAGTTTATGAATGTTAGAAATAGATGCATTAGTTCAGATAGGACATGCGTAGAGCATTAATGGTCTGACTATTCCTTTATAAATTGTAACGGCATTTGTTAGGGATAGCCGGCTTTTGGAGTTGATAAGGAATTTTAGTTGAGCTATTTTTATTTTTGCTTGTTGTTGTTTTAGTGTTATGTGTGTTTTCCAGTCGAGTCTTGTGTCGAAGTTCATCCCGAGATATTTTACTGATTGGTTTTGTGGTGTCCATGGAATTGTGAGTTTATTAATGTGTAGTGGTGATGGGTGAGAAAATGGTCTTAATGAGAATATTTTGGCAGTTGATTTAGTTGGGTTGAGTTTGATTTTCCACAATGTTGACCACTGGTCTATTTCATTTAGGTGATTTTGTATCCTATCGGTAATGGTCTTAAGTGAGTGGCTGGATTTGTAGATTGCGGTATCGTCGGCGAATTGTGCTAATTGGGTGTGTATTGTAGTGGGTATGTCAGCTGTGTATATGTTGAATAGTGTGAGTGAGAGTGGTGAACCTTGTGGAAGGCCTGCTATTATTTTTCGGGGGTTGTAGATGTGATTTTCTACGGAAACTGTAAAGGATCTATCAGTTAGAAAAAAATTGATGAAGTTTACTAAGTAGATTGGTGTTCCCATTGTTCGGAGTTTGTATAATAGTCCTTCGTGCCATACTCGATCAAACGCCTGTGAAATGTCAAGAAATGAAACTATTGTGTGATGTTTGTTTTGAAACGCTGTGTGGATATTTTCTGAGAGTCTGAGTAGTTGGTGTGCAGTTGATACATGACTTATAAACCCAAACTGGTGTAAAGGGATAATTTGGGTTGATTGAAGGTAGCTATTTAACCTTGTTAGAATTATTTTCTCGAGAATTTTTGAAAGTGTGGTTAGTAAACTTATGGGTCTGTAGTTTTCTACATTGCTATGATTTTTATATGACTTTGGAATGGGTATAATGATTGAGATTTTCCATACTATAGGGTAATATACTGTTCTTATTATTGAGTTATATATGTTGTTTATATAGGCTATAGTTGAGGATGGGAGGTTTTTTAGGATCTTATTAGTGATACACACGAACAATGTAGCTCATTTTCCAAAATGAAAGGAATAACTTCATTGATGTTTTGTTTTTGACTGTGATGCTTCTCCAAGCCGGTCGATTATTTTTATATTCGAGTTTTATAAAATATCACAAAGACTTAAGACAATCACAATCCCCTTAGTGTGCGCCAGGTTGCTGAGCACCTTGCATTCAGAACTTGAACGAACACTCCAAATTCCTTTCTTTACTCCTGGCAAGCAGGAATTCACGAGACGATTGTAGGTGCAGCGGAATACTGGGAGCGACGGAAAGTCACTAGCACGGCAGCTCCTCTGCCACCCCCTGCAACACTAGCCCCTGCACCCATCTCCTGCGCCATTCACGGGAGGAAAAATAACATTTAGTTTCAATCTGAAGAAATGGTGCTGAAGTAATTCAGTTCCACTGGCGAAAAGAACCGGGGTGACGGGGCGTGGCGGGGGGAGCACGAGCCATGAGGGGGACGAGGGGGGGGCCGAGGGGGGTCGGAGGGGGGCCCGGCCCGACGGAGACAAGGAAATTGCGCACGTTCCTTCCGCGCAAGGTGCCTACTCTCAAGACTTTTTTCTTCTTCCTTTTCTCCCCGTCTTCCTCTCCTTTTTCTTCTTTTTCCCGACACTTCTCTTTCTCCCCTCCCGAGGTGTTTAATGCGGACCCCTAAATACATTTTATTCGCTGCGCCACCTCTCCAGAATCTTCTTCCCTTCCGACTACGCTCGGGTAAAAGTAGAAAATTGGAAAGAGATTGTGTTTTACCCGTTCATTTTTTAATTCCACATCCCTTAGATTTTATTAAACCCTTGATAGTTTCCTCCTCTGTGTGCAAACGTCGAGACGCGGTGGCGGCAACAACGTTTCACAAATCCACTTAGGAATGAATTTGCATGGTGCGGATTGAATTACTGTGTGCTCGTGGGGAGAAATCGTTTTATGATATTTAGATTGAAGGTGTGTGATGAAAACTGAGTTGGTGTCAAATAAATGTGACAGAAGAGTTGCATTCAAAAACCCCGTGGTTTGTAATTTGTGGTGTATCAGAATACGTTGTTTGAGTCATAAGCAAATCATTTATAATACAATTTATTAATTATAAGTAATATTATGAGAATTTGGATGAATAACAAATTGAAAACAAGAGCAAATAAAATGGGTAACACAATGTAAACATACAGAGTGTTTTTTCAATGCTTGAAAACTTTATGGAAACATTGAAGTGAATATAAAAATGTTTCAGCTTCTGAGTTTTAACATTAAATAAAACGACAGGGGAGGTGTAGGCTATTCGGTTGTCAAATTATAAACGTCAATGCAAGTTTACAAACATATTCGTACATAGATAAGCAGTACTACTTTTCTGTTAACTGGGATTACCAAAACGTGGTTTCACTAAAATGGCTAAAATATAGCTTCTATCTGTACAATATGTTTGCATTTCTTGAATATTTTTTGCTTTACTTTGAAAATAAAACTCTAAACGCATTAACCGTTTACAAAAAATACCACATTTCAAATATGTTATTTTGTAACTTTCCTTGATATTAAATATTTATGATTACTTGAATCATTTTAGTCATTCATTATTTATGTACACATGTCAGCTTCTCAAGTTTTAATGGTCAATAACATACTCGTAGTCTTGGATTTTAAAGGTCCAGTTATGTGTTAATTTTAGATATTACATTATTATTGTGGGTAAAACCACTCGCATTCTGAATTTTACTACACAGTTGTGCATTGTATAAGTAAATCGTTTTTTCTTCACTTTTAATCATGACTATTGCGAAATCGATCACGTACCACTTACCAAAAATTTTAAAATGATATGCATGAAGTTGGAGAATAAACCAAATAATCAGATGATTGAAATATTTCATCAATTTATGCTTTAGTTTCAGACTCTCATGTCGAATATATAGTAAATAATATATTATGTTTATACATTATCTGAAAACAGTTAACTACTTAAAATAACTTCACTAAAGTTTTCATTTTACATTAAAATCAAATTCATTACACGACCACGAAAAGTTTCCATAAGATTAATTATTATTTTAATTTTTATTTAGGGTTTTTATTGCAAAAGCTGTGTATTTTAACGAAGTGACTTCAACGTTTACGTCTTATTACATGCTAATAAATTATGTTCCATTGGACATTTAATTCTGTTCCTTAAGTTCACAAAACCCAAATAGAAAACAAGACTCTTCAAAACAGTACAGGAAAATGGAAGTATTTGTAATTTGTAGATGAATGTGTGCAAAATAACCGAACAACCAAGAACGAATAATAAATTAAGCATAGTATCATGTTAGCAATCTACAAGTCAGTAATGTAGATCACTTACTTCATGAAAATTTAATTCATACTATCTTCAAAATTCGTGCGCACTTACATTTTGGGTATTAATAGTTGCATACAAATATGAAAAACCTTATTTTCATATTATGTCAAGTTAATGTGATGAACAACTTATACAGACATGGTATGTGTTGCTTCTGGAAATTGACCAGGACACGCCAATCAGTTTCTTTTACCCTTTATAATATTTGACTTCTACTACAATCAACGAATATTCCATATTTACTGTCTTTTACATATTAGTCGAAAAGCGGTAGAAATACCTCCACAATGTTAATTACGCCAATTCTTCTGTCGACCGCTTTCCGAGTGCTGGCTCGCATTCATTTCGAGGAAACCGCCGGGCCCGCACGGTCCACAAATCCAGAAGGCAATGCCGAGCTCCGTGCAGCCGGTGCCTCACCCCGCCACTCCCCGTCTCCCGGCAGTATGCTCCCGCTGCGAGAACGAAGTACGAGTAGCCACCAGGGCGCGGCGCCACCGATTATTGGTGACCATCGTGCATACTCCCGCGCGCGTACATATGTCGGCGAGGCCTCCGGGTATCGCGTCCCGAACACGTGTCAGCTGTCTGCGCTCATTACGGTGGCGGGCGCATCGGCAACTCGCACTCTCCCCACCCCCTCCCACCCCTCCCCCGCCACGCCCCTTCTCCACCCCCGCGCACAGTGGGGAACGGAACCTCGTAAAATGGCAGAAAAACCAGGCTTATAGACGAGTTACTATATGAAAGGACCATTTTGACAGGTCTGGTAACAAATGAACGTTTTGCAGGGCGACATAGCAAGAGATAGTGATAAATCCTTTTATAAATGAGCTGTCTATAATATTTGGATTCCTAAAGACAAGGTTGTCTTCACGGCAATTGGTTTAGGTGAGCATCATATTGTTCCGTTAAATGAATAAGTAGTAATTCTGGGTGCGTAAGTAGTAATCGCCAACTGCTGAAATCTTAAGTCCCGTAAGTGCATTTTAAACTCCGAGTGGTTGTGTGAAGTTCCTTAGTCGTTGGAAGGTGAGATCTGAAGCCGAACTACTCGTCGCCTATCGGATATTTCTCGGCCGGATATTTCCGGGCACAACAAACTGTAAGCTTTTAGCTGTTCTCCTGACATGTGCGATAGTGTAAGCATGTAATTTTAATGTGTGTAAGGGATGAAAAGGGGAAAATAAGAAAGGAATTTTGAACGCGGTCCAGGTCCCCATCGTTAAGGTCCTGCTCTGGAAATTTGCCTGATATTGATCATACAAACCATGAAAAAACTATTAATCAGAGCACGTGAACACTACTGTTCTCCTTCATAATCTGGTTTTGGAAAACCTACGTCCGTTCCATTTCTATATGAAAGCGCAGAACATATGACCGTCATATTTTCTTGCATAAATATGATAACGGAATTTTCGGATAGTGTAATTCGCTGGTGGAACTAATGAGTGACATGAATCTAATGTTAAAACATATTTTATTCAAACTATAATATCACCTAATGTGTTTCGAAATCTTGTTTTCTAAATTAACAGTTAAAGAAATTTTTATAAAATTTTAAAATATTGCCAAAACATTAATTGTCAACCGTTTTGTACAGTAAATCTATTATGTTTAATTTTGAAAGTAGTATAAAACGTTTATTTTTCAATAGTATCATCAGTTTTGAAACCCGTCTTTAATACATCTCTCCTTTAACAATAATTCTTGGATTTGCATTATACGTAGTTTTCTACGCTAGGATACGAACTCTCACTTCCAACCATTAACACCATAACGTCTTGGCTGTCCGGGAAACGCCACGTGCAAGGGACAGGGGCCGACGTTTAGGCCGCCATTCTGCGTCCTTCTTCAGGGCGAAATGCGTAACGACGGCAGCTGTGCTTTGGACGCGACGTCTTCGGGACAACCAAGTAGTTATTGTCTCCGGCCGCGGAAGCCTGCGCTCTCATTAAGACAAGTGCAAATCTTAAACGCAACTAATTTATGCTCAGCGTTAATTAATGCTGTCTCCGTCACAGAGGCTTTAAGCAGTGTCCAAGTTTGCGGGGTAGAAAGCTGCAAGTTCAAATTTCGTCTAAGGCACGTTTCCACATAGCGCAAGTTATGTTTTCACAGCGAATGAAGCGTAGTTGATTTCTCACATTACCGCGTATGCTCTGAACATCATCAAATCCATAATTTATCATCATCATCATCATCGTCATTACCTGCATTATTCATTATTCACTGGAAGGAACAGACAAACTTTGTGTCCACTTGCAAAAGGAAACGGGCAAACTTCAAAGCGCAAGACTTCTACCTCACGTAGCCTACACCACTTTATATCACCACTCTCAACACATCACAACTCAATTCCTCACATCAATGTTATAGCGTTTTCGATTTATGCTTTGAGTTTTTTCTCGTGGAGTGTTGGTAGTACTTAAATTGAATAATCTCAGTCAATGGTGGCGAAATCAAAACGATTCCTTGTACAATAATTTGTGACGTTTTTAACATGATGTATGACACATTCTACATAGTTCGTGTTGTTTGGTTCCACTGTGCGGTCGGGTGCGTTCGATTGCTCCAGCGCTCCTCGTGCGCCCGGTGGCCGCGTTCTGAAATTTTCAACGAACGTGGGAGCTAAATGGTCCCGACGACTAGTGCACTGACGCGCCCTGCCCAGTGATGCTCGCGAGCCGGGGCGTTTTAGTGTCGATTTAATACATGGTGGGCCATCGCACGTGTTTGGGTCTGGCTTGTTAATTGCTGTGTTCGATGAGCTATATACGAGCGTGATGAGTTAGTGAGAGCGATATTTAGGTGCAGTGTTGTATATATTTGAGTTTGCTATGCGTATGACGTTGTGATAATGTTTCGCGACAAGAATTTTAAGATTCGAAAGACTGGTGTCGCTGTTTCACTTACGTTGCAACTAATATTTTAGTTCACTTACATTAGATTTTTTCAAATCTTAGATAATAAAAAGAAAACCTGAAAAACCTACACTTCGCGTAGTTTTATAGGGTTATAAATATTTTATCTAAAATTTTAAAAAATTATTGAAAATTCCTCTCTTTATATTAATATTTCTTGTCGAACGTTGTGTTATTTATTTTTTCAAACTTGTGTTCTTTATTTAACCATCCATTACAATTAAATAATTTTCAACAATATTTTGGTGTACATTTTTGTGTTGATTCTTAGCAAATTTTTATTTGAAACAATATTTTCAATGATTTTCCTAAATAAAGATTTCCTTCATAACCTGATATTCCAATGTTTAGAAAAAGGGGGCGGCACTCAAAAGCGAGCATGATCTTCATGCAAAACGCTTGGATGATTAGTGCCATCTGATCTCCATATACATGTGCGCGTGATCGCTTTCTCAATCAACGAGGCGCATTGGTCATGCAGAGGTGCAGCGAGTAGCGAGTGTGCACGCTCAACATCAAAGTCACACGTATAGCGTCGTGGTGAGTTTGGAGATCAGTAACCTCTTTGGCTCTTCCGAAGTTTCAGTCAACAGTAATTAATACAAATGTTGTTCGGTATGATGGACGGTCTTCAAGAATATTTCTTTAATTTCATTTCAGGACGCGGATTTGTAATATGTGCTTTAATCGTGCTTTGAAAAATTGAAAACTTTTAGGTTGTAAAAATGCAAATTCTATTGAGGCAATAATTTAGAATCAAAGGTTATACATGCTAATATGTTAGTATGTGGGACACCCCAATATTAAACTACGTAACAACAATGCTTATAAAAATCTTAACTTCGTTGGATTAACGTTCCTTTCATCACTTAGGATCGTTATAACATGTGTTTTTTCATTGATTTATTCTTAATGCACATGCTCTCTTTATAAATCTAATTGTACAATATTGTGAACTCTAGATGTAGGAGTAATAATGATTCAATACTTTAGATATTTGCATTCTGGCTTCATATGATTTAAGGATATTTCTCCTGTTGTGATATTAAGGGGTGACAATTATAGGAAAGCTGGCTTCCTCAGCCCATCATAAAATTATCATACAGATTATTATATTATTTGTTTACTATTAAACTTTCACAAGGCGAACACATCCAATCCGTAGTTGGAATTACACACATCTCCGAGCATTGTTTATATTCTCAACTGCATATCATTGATATCTGTTAAAATGTAATTCCATCATAATCTAATAACACATAGCATTTTGGACCATATTTGGTTGATGTATTATTAATATTTACTAAAATATTTACATATTTAATTATTCTATTTTGCATCATATTAAAAGGAACTAGTACTTGTCATGCATTATTACGTGAGTACAATATTACGTTCTGATTTATTCTTAAATAGACCGATTGACCGATGTACTGAAATTATAAATATATTGTAATTGGATATTAAAAATTATCGACCTCATTTTTGTAATATTTCGATCAACTCAAAATCTCCAGAAATTTTTCTTTTGTGTTTTGTTTCTGTTTGGCATCATATTACGGATTACCTGTATACACACCAGATACATTTTTAGGAGTATATAGTAGAATATAAATATCAAAGTTGCGTGTGCAATATTATGAATAACAAGACGTGTGCTTATGTAAACAAATTGAATAATTTATATATTGAACTACTATAAAAATTATTGAATATTAAGTAATAACAAATTGAATATTAAGTAATATATTGAACTATGATAAATTACTTGTGTTACAACAACGTACATTTTCTCGTATTATTTGCAGTGATTATACAATGTTATAGTATTTCAACATCTATCCAATTCAAATTTCAGCCATCTCTTTAAAAACTCTTCAGGAAATGATGCACGAAAAATTCGAAAAGAAGCGTACCTTTAAATTTCAACATTCGAAAGTTTAATGAAAGTGGTTCTTGTACAGAGGCGGCTCGTGGGTATTCGCACGTTCGCATGTGCACACCCAAATAACTGCGGTGGAATGTTTCTTAAACATTATTTAACATTCTTCCATTTTTCGTATGTGTTTTCTCCAAGAATTTTTACAATTTTCTGTTTTTTCATTTCAGTTATAAATGCCCAGATATGTGCATTGGTAATTTCATTACCGTAATATGTCTTTGATTAATTCAAATCTTGAAATCTTTGAAACCTTGTGCCTCACTCCCTTTGGACCCCCGTACCAATCTGCCCCCAGCGGCGCTCGTGCACCTCCAATTGGATCGTGGCGAGCGGCCGGCCCCGCGACCGCAGCGCGTCCAGCGCCCTCGCTCGGGAGTTCGTCAAACGCTCCCCCGCGGGCAGTTGGCCGCAGCGGCGCGGCAGCCCTCCGACCTGCGTCACAAAGACCCGCCCCGCACCGCCCGCGCACGGCCACGCCCTTCAAACGCCCTTGCGCCGCGCGCACCCCCGCCCTCGTCGCTTTCCTGCCCACCCGGACACACGTTCCCGCGTTTCTGCCTACCCGAACCCACGTTCCCTCGTTCCTGCCCACCCGGACCCACGTTCCCTCGTTCCTGCCCACCCGGACCCACGTTCCCTCGTTCCTGCCCACCCGGACCCACGTTCTCTCGTTCCTGCCCACCCGGACCCACGTTCCCTCGTTCCTGCCCACCCGGACCCACGTTCCCTCGTTCCTGCCCACCCGGACCCACGTTCCCTCGTTCCTGCCCACCCGGACCGAGAAAGCTTCTGGTCATTGTGACGCTTGTAAGTACTTCTAGTTCTGGATGAATTCAAGGATTCTGGCGTGTTGTCTATTAATTTATGGAAGAGCAATGTTGCTGATCCGGTGGCCGAGATCCCTAAAGCAGTAATGTTGTAGTGATCTCGGACTAAAGGGTCACGGGTTCGAGTTCCACCTCGACATGGGTATATTGTTGTTCCTCCTTTCACCCTTTATCATCACCTTATTGTTTCATCTTCATAGTTACCATACCGTTAACCTCAATAGTGATCGCTAATGACCTAGATGTTGATTTGACCTTAAATATCAATAAAAAAGAGCAATGTTAGGGTTATAATTTCGTATAGGCATCGTTCAATAGAGCATTGTCTACCTGGCTGACCCAGGTATAAATACCGATGTTTCGGTCGTCATATTGCTACATTCCTCGGGGTGAAATGCCATTGCTTTCACGCCAGACATTTTGCTCGAGGAAGGTCGCAGCATGACGTCCGAAGCAGTACGTAGGTCACGGCATCTCCCGATCAGTCAAGTACATATTGACGTAAACGTAATACCGGGAGCGGTAGCTCAGTGCATCAACTGATGTCACTGCAGCGCCTCTGACCGGGAGGTCGTAGGTTCGAGTCCTGGCGGCGGCAGGATTTTCGACACTAGCTTGTCAGCTAGGTCGAATTTAGTCGCTGTCTGGAGGAGAATTCTAGCGGCTGGCTGCTCTGATTGGTAGTTTTCCGTGGTTTCTCCGATCAACACTAGGCGAATGCCAGAGCAGTACCCTAACAAACGGGCCACGGACCGCGCGCGATCTGTCTTTCCCATTCCTTGTCCTATCCTCTCCCCTTACACACACACTTACACTAGCATGCACTATACTATCACATATCCCGGGAGACCGGTCGGAAGCTTAGAGCTTGTCCCGGCTGGAGCGGTGCCCCGCTGGTGGGAGAGTCCTGGTTACGGGGAAACCCCACTAGCCGACGGTAGGTCGGCGCTGGATCTCGCCATTCAGCGAGGGAAGATCACCACCATCTCCCGGGGGGAAACATGCACTACACTAACGGGACTAATGACCAGAGCAGTTGACGCGCCCGAAAACACGAATAAATCAATCAATCAATCAAACGTAAACGTAAGCTTCCACGGCTGGGGTCCATGATTTCTCGGCTGTCCGGGTGGCGCCGCGTTGTTTCCTGAGACGCCGACGTTTTACCTGTCATGTCGCTGGCTTCCTCAGGGCAGTGACACCGTCCTGAGGAAGGCAAGAAAGCACAGTGGATACCGACTCTGACTGCGAAAGCCTACGTTTCCATTTAATCAGAAATTTAGAGAACTTTGCCACAGAGACCCGTTCCGCTCCGTGCAGCTCACGCACGTTTCTCACCCTTCAAACGAGCTCGCACCAGCGTGCACCCCATCTAAACACTCGTGCTGGCATCCTACCCAACCAGTCCTTGAAAGCTTCTAGACATTGCGACCCTGCGAGGGGTGCTTGTAGTGCCAAATGAAACCAAGCATTCCAATGTGCTCTCCACAAATGTGTAGAAGAGCAATGTTGGGATTATATTTTCATATAGGCGTGGAATAGAGCAGTGTCGATTTGAATGTTCCGGAGACGCCGCGCCCTAAATAGATGCCAATAATTCGACCATCATGCTGCGAGATTCCTCGGAGTGATATTCCATTGCGTTAATTCAAGACATTTTGCCCTGAGGAAGGTCGAAACGTTGGCAACAGTGTGTAGGATGCGGCGTCTCCCGATCAGGCAAGTAGATATTAATTCCGGCTGTGGAAACCTTTTTTTTATCTAGGGCTTTTATCCAGCCGACAGCCGGTTACCCTTTACGCCCCGATGGGACGCATATTCGACCATACACTAGACACCAACACACTTGCGGGCTCCTCTGATCTGGGGTCAGCAGAACGCGAGGCCCTCCGCGACAACACACACAAAGTCAAGGGACAAACAGCCATGCTCAAGGTGGGACTCGAACCCGCGACCCTTCGGACCGAAGCGCTGAGTCGGTACTCGCTCTTAGCCACCTCGGCCACCCAGGTTGGCTGTGGAAACCTATGCTTTCATTTAATCTTGAGACCTTTGCCTTACATGGCTTATGTAACGACCTTTGTCACAAAGACACGTTCCGCGTGGATCACTCAAGTTTAGTGTCCGTCAAACGCGCTCTCGACTTGCGACGCATTTCTGCCATACACCTCTAAAACTTTTACCACCACTCTAACATTCACGCTGTATTGTTTTCCAACGTGTCTCTGTAAGCTTCTGGTTATTGTGACCCCTGGCGCTCTAGGAAGTTCATGTAGTACCTACTAAGGATTGTAGTGTCTGAACGCGAAATTTTGAGATCAGCAGTTCTGAAAATAATTTTATTTTATGTACGTGTTGTATGGTCTTGCGACTTTTCCAGAAACATCCATTTGGTCCCAGATCCTTCCTTTTCAATCGCTTGCGCTGAGCAACGAATCTCCGGTAGGAATTTCTAAAACGCAGTGTCCTCGCCCTCCGCATTCGCGCTGAACTCTCCGCTTGGTTGCGTGAACTTCTGATCAGTGACGCAAACGCCACTGATAGGTTCTTATTCAATAAATCAACATGTCTGCGTGCCAAATTTGTGGAAGAGAAGTTTGAAAATACAGAATGGTTCAGAATAAATATTACAAACTTCTACAGCATGCAGTAGGTCGTAGAAAAATCACTTACATCACTCTACGCGTTGTGTAAAGTCTACTAAACACAACTGGAAGATACCGGGAGAGATGGCTCAGGGAATCCATTGCTTTCACTGCAGTCCCTTTGACAGGGATATCGTAGGTTCGAGTCCCGACGGTGGCAGGATTTTCGTCACTAGCTTGTCAGCTAGGCCGTCTGCAGGAGAATTCTATAGGACGTCGGCTCTAATCGGTGGTTTTCCGTGGTTTCTCCGATCAACACCAGGCAGTACCCTAACAAACGGGTCACGGACCGCGCGCGATTTTTCCTTTCTCTTCCTTGTCCTATCCTCACCCCTTACGCACACTTACACTAACATTCTCTACACTACCACACCCCACTGGTGGGAGATACCTTGATAGAAAGGCATCGGTAGGTCGGCGCCGGATATCGCCATCCAGCGGGGGAAGACCACCGCCACCTCCCCCTCCTCCACCTCCCGAGCAAAGACAACACTACATGTACCGGACTAATGACCATAGTAGTTGACGAGCCCGGAATCACTATCAATCAACAACTGGAATGTCATGTCAGCAATGCCATGTGTGTATTTCTGTTAAATGAGATCTCATGTTACATGTTAATGAGGTAAAAGTGAACATTTTTTACCCCTCTACAAGGTACACACATTTTAAATACTTAGTGTTCAAATTTAGTGTAGGAACTCTGTAGTTCAAGTAGCGACCTCTTCAAAAAAAATTGTCAAAAATAACAATTTTCGGCTCTGATTCCTCGCATGCTTCCTCTTTTAAATAATTCGCTAGCGTTCCCGACCTCTACACTTCAAGTATCCATCATTTCTTTCCACTGTACTTCCTCTCTACCTGTTCCCACAAGCTTGCGGTCACTGTTACCCGTTAACCCCTTGAGGAGAACTTCCACACGCCAGAATTGCCTTGTGAACTTACAGATCAATCCAAGATAACCTTGCATCTGAGTGCTAAAATTTGCGTGACCTACATGGGAAAATGTTTTAATTTGAAATACGCGTGATGAGACCTAGCGCTCCCTTCAGGCGCTTCGACGTTTCCTCACGATTGTGCTCCTTCTAGCGATTTCGCACTGCACTAAACTTCTGCTCTAGCATCCATTGCCCCTTGCCCACTGTGCCCCTATGCTTCACTCCCTCATGTAGACTGCCTGGCACTGACTCGTGAAACTTTCATATATATATATATATATATATATATATATATATATATATATATATATATATATATATATATATATATATATATATATATATAAGAAAGTCGTGTTAGTTACTCTATTTATAACTCAAGAACGGCTGTACCGATTTGGCTGAAAATTGGTGAGCAGGAAGCTTAGAGCCAGGAGACGGACATAGGTTACTGTTTATCCCGTTCGACAGCGTTTCTGTGTGACAACGCACGTTTTTGCACGTTTTCGCACGTTTTCGCGTAATTTCGCATGTTAGCGGTCATTGTTGTCTGTTGTAACCCATTGTTGTAACGCCACACTGATAACAGAAGACGATAATGATAGCCGCCTTTCGTTCGCCGTTATATCTATATATAGTCGTGTTAGTTACACTATTTATAACTCAAGAACGGCTGTACCGATTTGGTGAGCAGGAAGCTTAGAGCCAGGAGCCGGACACAGGATACTGTTTATCCCGTTAGACAGCGTTCCTGTGTGAGAACGCACGTTGTTGCACGTTTTCGCACGTTTTCGCGTGATTTCGCAAGTTTTCGCGTGATTTCGCACGTTTTCGCGTGATTTCGCGGGTTTTCGCACCTTTGGTAGTGGTCAAGTACCTGTCGACGAATCGAGCGGATTGATATCATTTCCAAATAATTTCTGTAACTTTGTCTTATCAAAAGACGAACTTATCAACAATGTATTTCCAAATATTTTTTCTAACTACAAAAATAATGAATGGTTGAGTGAGCGAGCATTTTTAGCGGCTAAGAATAAAGATGTAGATGACCTGAACTACATAATTCAGAATAAGATCATTGGAACAACGCATTCATTCAAATCTATTGACTGCGTCACGAATGAAGATTAAGGCAACAACTATCCAATTGAATTTTTAAACTCCTTGGATGTGCCTGGATTACTACCACACAATTTACGACTGAAAGTTGGCTCTATAATAATCATGCTTCGAAACATAAACCAACCAAAACTGTGCAACGGCACGCGTTTGGTGGTTAGAAAATTGATGAACAATGTAATCTACGCGACGATACTCAAAGGAAAATACGAAGGTGAGGCAGTTCTCATTCCGAGGATCCCAATGATTCCAACCGATATGACGTTTCAATTTAAAAGACTTCAATTTCAGATCCGTCTTGCATTCGCCTTGACCATCTACAAATCACAAGGTCAATCCTTGAAAGTTTGTGGTTTGAATCTAGAATAACCATGTTTTTCCCATGATCAATTATATGTGGCATGTTCACTGGTCGGAAGATCATCTGCGTTGTTTGCTTTTGCGCCTGATATTAAAACAAAAAATGTCGTGTATCACAAGGTACTTAACTGAAGAGTGCAATCTATGCACCAAAATACAGGAACAATAGTGAATGATTAATCTACTGATTTTTTTATTTGTATTCTCTAATAAACAATTTAACTTAATAAATTTCAAAATCTGCTTATTTATTGCTTTTAACAGCCGGTCCCTATGATTACAGCTTTGTATTTCATCAAAAATCAATTCCAAAAAAAAGCTCTGCTACGTATTAGATTTTTTAATTATCTATTTAATATCAGAGCGTTTTTTTATTCTTCTTTGTTTGAGAGGAAAGCAAATCTGCAATTGCTTTATTATCACGAGTGCAACAAGGATAGTACAGTTTCTCACAGTGAGTGCGACGCGAGAAAAAGATGGGACCGGCTGTTACGGCGGAACAGAGTTCGCCGGGTCAGCTAGTATATATATATATATATATATATATATATATATATATATATATATATATATATATATATATATATATTTATGTAAACCACAATTTAAAGAGTTCAAAGGAGTGGAGTTAGGGTTAGAATCGACGCATAAAGATGCAGTAAACAACTGTAATATAAATAATATGTACAGATTAGCTAAAAACAGAAATACAGTGGTAAACAAATATACTTAAAACTAAAGATTAAGACCAACCTGAATCAATACAATGCCGATAGCAAGCCTTTGTATACATCAATACCATCAATGCTCTCAGCTCGGAGTCTTGTTACGAACTCCCTTTCACGCGCGTGTCGACAAGCGTCAGGGCGAGCCTGACATGATTACCAACCTAGCCAAGCTTGATTACCCACAAGCTTATATATATATATATATATATATATATATATATATATATATATATATATATATATATATATGTACATGAATACCAGCTTGTCATAAATGTGGGAACAATGGCGTATATTAAAGACTAGTGAATCGTCTTGTAAAATTCGGCAAAAACTTTTGTCGTTCTAAGAACTATGTTGTTGTTTTGTATTTAACCAAAAAATATTCTTAATGAAATATTTTAAAAATTTAATATATGAGAAACTTATGAAATGTTTTTTTTATTTCTTTTAAAGTAAATTTCTTTTTCTTATTAAAGAAAACTCTCAAATAGTATTTTATTGTTATTTTACAACCAATAAATATTAGTAGCTTGAATAGTTTTTGCGAAGACTTTTGTAATAAAAACCAATGAACAGTACGTGAATTCAATGAATGATCTCGTTCAGTTGAATCAAAAACCTTAATTACTCATGCATATTTTGTGTTCGTGCTGTTATGGGCTTATTGATGACTGTTTAATATTTAACGGGAATGTGAAAATAAACCATTTAAGGTCGCTGAAGAAATCCAATTTAGTCCGTCGGTTGGGATGTATGTGGAGACTTTCTGATTAATATTGGAGGGGTTTTGGTTAATAATTGACTAATAAGCTCAATAAATGTTTCACATGGATTTTGTGAAATGCTTTTCAGTGTAAAATCAAATTCGTGTTCAAATATACTTAACTCGCTTCCCAAACTTAATATTACAGACAAAGCTATTGTTAAAATTTAAATAGTGATGAAAGCTTTTTAAAATGTTATAGTATTTTAATTATAAACAGGTTTGTATTTGGAAATCTATTATTTATAGTTTTGTTGTTTACAAGTCAGTGGAATGATAAATATGACTAAAGATCCATTAAAACATTACTAACAATTTCGGTAGATAAAAGATTAAATACATTTAAATGTTCATTGCCTTTATGCCCTCGTTTAAAAATTTTCATAATTCTTCGTTTAATTGCAGTATTAAGTTTGGAAAGTAATAGTCAATCGTTATTGTTTAATAACGCTTTAATACTTTAAATGTAATAAGTTCCATTATTTTCTAACCTCAAAACTAGAAAATTACGGTACAAATATAAAAGAGTATGTATGTAACCTAAGGCATGCCTTGCATCTTGAAGTCTTGTCTTCTCCATTTCTTTAAATTTATTCTTGAAGTTAAACACTATTCTGGTTTTCGGCGTTTTTTAGTCATTCGCGTGCACTATTTGTTATCATGTCATCTATTACGTAATGGCTGATGTGCTCTCTGTTTGCATCAAAATATTTTAACATGTAAATGCTTTATAGATTAACAAATCACTGTTTAAAAGTTAAAAAAAATTTCAGAAAGGAAAGGAAATTTCTGCTTTCAATTTTTATTTGATTACACTATAAGTGGAAAGAAACATTGTCTATTGATTGACACTGACTATTGATTCTAGTCTGAGATTGTTTTTTAATTGAATTTTCAATAGTTGTTAGTGGCGAGGCCTGAGTTAAAGTTGCTGTTTTCAGATATAACTGCATATTCATCATAATTGCTACAGATAATTTTCATTTCACTTGACAGTGTTGTAAAGATTCTGAAATCAACATATTCTAGGTGTTATATTACGTAGTTTTCATTGGTTTCTGAAAAATTGGTATGTGAATGAACCTTTAACACGCCATACCAATGCTCATATTTTCAAAGAACTTCATGATTCTCTCTTCATCGCTACTATATCTGCTTCCCCCAGTCAATAATTTCGAGTTCAGCAAACCTTTCGCATCATTGACAGCAACTGTCACCACTCTCCCATTCGTATCGCAACTCGTCACATCACCCATCACCTTTCACTCTCTGTCGTGACGCGGGCATTCAATGAACCTTTGACGGTAAAAGGTGAATCGCGTTTCCGCGTTCTATGACCGGCGCTTCAAACTTCCACATCAGTGTTTATAATTAACGCTCTCTCGTGTGAAACTGCAGAGTTTGCGTCGCCTTGCAGGCAGCGTTATCGCTGGGCGCTGGGCTCCAATGAAATGCGGGAATTCCCGAAAGCTAATTCGATTTCTGAAATTGGAAAATATTTTACTACCTCGCCATGAAAATTCCATCTGCCCTGAGCAACTTTTAATATTTTTAGGCGGAGCGATTTAGCAAATATGCGATATCCCGACGTCCCGACTTTTTTATGAACACTCTCTCCCGTGAGGAACAGTAGAATTTAGCGCGAAGCTAATATTGCAGCGCCCGTGGTAGCAGGGAAATCATACTCTCTCTACGTGCTGCATTTCTCTCCCCGTTAATCTTTTTACGGACACCAATCCTCCTTCAAGACACTTGACTTGGCGGTTTTCTCATCAACCAAATTAACGCTCGACTTGACTGCCCGTCGCAGCCAACACAATTCCCGGTTATTTCTTTTCGCTTCCTCGGGAAATTGGATTTTCGGAGGTTGACTTAGATTAGTAATTCCGCAGAGAAATTATTGTCAGTCGACCCTGGTAAACTAGTGAGGACGTTAGCTTCAAAGCAATTATTTGTCCCTCGTTTCTTCCAAGTATCGAAGTTCTTATTACATTTTCATCATTTGTATACCACCTTCTAACTTTTGATGTTGCTTCGTGGTTCGTTCAGAAGTTCCCTGATTATTATTTGTATTCATGAATTTTGATTGTAACACCCATTCAAACTATTATCAACGCATTTTCCAATTCGAAGTACATGTTAATGTAAAGTGTATGAAAGTTGTTGTTTTTTTTTCAAAATAATTACATTCAGTACCCACTGTCCTTGTATTACAGACATCGCTCTCAGTTGACAGTTTTAAAGCGTGATGCATATTTTATACAGCGTGACTCCAAACATTAATTTTCTGACATGCATCGGAAAACCCTTTTTGAATACTTTCAATGTAAGGTATAATAATTCTCTCCAACTCTGCGTATAACAGATAAGGAAAGGTGATGGTTTTGTACCGTTCTTAAGAAATCGTCTGCACGTAAGTGTGCTTCTACTATATTCAGAAGTACCATCTGGCCTGCTTCAAATATGTATAAGAAAAAATAGACGTTTAAAAATACGAGGAAAATATCAAGCGCCTGTGGAACCCTTTTTATTACAAAACTAACTTTTTGCAATTGCAACGCACATTATTACGCAACACAATTTAACATTGCCTGTAAATCGAAAATGCTGAGGCCTAGACCCTTAGAAGCTGGTTTTCATTTGCCTGGGATTTAAATTATGTTTATTATTCCAAAATTCACACAGAGAACTTTGTGGATGTTCTTTTACATGTTTCGTAAGATCCCCAACTTCATAGCAGTGTTTGTCAAAACCGTTCTAATTTGGGATCAAGTAACGCCTTCCTCGTGTGGCTATTTTCCTATTATGTCGTTATTGTCTTTATCTCTTGCGATGCTCAGCCCGTAAGGGCCTTCGGTTTAACCATTTAAATATTTTCATTTACATAATTACAATTGAGGCGTTCAGGCGGAAATAATGATAACATACATTTCACGTTCCTTACAAATTGCAACACTAAGTAACATTAAGTGTGAATGTATTTTCATTGTCAATTTTCTGTATTCTAAATCTAACATGATCTAAACAGACCCCAAGTCTCTTATTTAAAAGAAAGGCGTGGTAAGTCAATAATTTTAATTCGTAAAATGTCAGAAATTCTCCTACCCCAGTAGGAGATTGCCTCAACTGTGAACAAATCTAAAGAAAAAGGAGGGCACATTTTACATTTATATGAGGATGTTTTCACTTTTAAAACAGCAATTTACAAAGTGCGGAATGTTTGCAAAGCATAACAAATATAAATTACTACCATTGATACAAAATTGTACAACTATTCTCGGAAATGTCACTCATATTCAACCAAATATCTCTGCAAAAATGTATATATTTTTTGCCAGAAAGTAAATTCTTTGTTATTATTTTCTTCTCCTAAACACGAAAAAAATGCATGCAAATAAGAAAAAACCTATTGGAAAAGTGGTTGTGATTATAAAGTGTGTGTGTGTATGTATATATATATATATATATATATATATATATATATATATACACACACACTTCGCAAAAGTAACGTGAAATACCTAAGTAAACTTCATGAATAGTTATATTTGTTTGATAAGATCAGGTATAATATTTTAAATTGATGTAACGATTAAAAGAATATATATATATATATATATATATATATATATATATATATATATATATATATATAATCCAGAATAGAAACGTACTTCATATATCTTCTCCGTCGCAAAGGAGGGAAAGATATTGTTTCAATGCATCAGAGTCTATCCAATTCAAACCAGTATAGGTTTTTCTATTTCTCTACTGTATTAAAATATAGATAGTAAAAGTAAGAATGTTCATTTCAGAGTTATGAACAACAAAACTAAATGTTATTTCTTAGATATAAAATTGATGCATTAAATTAATAACGAATTCTGCTTTAATGTATTTATCAGAATTTATCCTTCGACGGGAGATTCTTTAATCTAAATATTATACTTAGTACCGAAAAGTTTGATTAATTGATTATTGGGCCTGGGACACAACGTTGTTTTAGTATTACAATAAACTCATAATGTTTTCCCCGAATATTTTTTTCAAAGCCACATGTATTCTCACAAACCATCAACTCAATCACTCAACTCATTAGTCGACACCAACCTTCACCAACGAAAATCGTCAACTCAATTATTAGTCGACACCAGTATGTCTCAAACTACTCTTACCGTCACTACTTCCACCTCCACATTCCCTCTTTTGTATCTTTATCTGCTTTTAGATAGTGTCTCGTACCTCTCGTAGACAATAAAGATGTCACCGGACCATTAATAACACGCACATTTTCCTTTCTACAGTCTTCTCAAACAGATTTTGGGACATTTTGTTGCCTTATGTATCTATCATAATTTCATTATTTCATTTTATAATCAACGATCTCTTTAACTTGGTAGTTGAATTATTCCACATTTCGTCTCACCAAAATATTCATTCATTTTAGAACGTAATAGTTCTTTTTTGTATTATATATGTAATTTTGGGGGTGTTCTTATTTACATTTTGATATTGAATTATTCCGCAAAATAATTACATAATTTTGGACATACAAATTTTAAGCTCCTGAAAATTTCCTTTTCAAATGATTTAAATTCTATAAACGTCGCAACTTCAAACATTAAGAGCTCAAAAATGACAAAATGTAGTAATCAAAGCAATATATCCAGGAAGGATCGTAAAACCAACTCCACTCCACCTGTATCTGAAGGTTCCGCAGTCCTACCTCTCTCTCACTCACACACACACACATACACATACACGCACACGGAACGAAAAGAGAAGCCCCACATAGACCCCAATCATATCATCTCCGCGAACGCGTCAGACCAACTCTTTCTTCGTGTTGAGCTACAGACGGCAGCGGAGGCGGCGGCCTCGGCTAAAGGAACGACTACGGTGAAGGCGACAGCGACTCTTGATACTCTCCGCGCGGCGATGCCGCCGCCGTCACCGTCGCCCCCTCCCCCCGATACCCCCACCACGTCAACTGCCACCGTCACCCCCACCGCCACCATTAGGACCATTACGGTGCCACCAGCATCACCAGCGCCGCCACTACCACCATCACCCATACCAATATCGCCATCACCATCACCACCACCGTCACCACCACAACCACAAACACCACCGTCACCAACACCACCATCAACACCACAACCAACACCGCCAACATCACCAACACCACCAAAACTACCAACACCATCACCGTCGCCGCCACCGCCACCCACTATCACCATCATCTCCGCTCTCGCTGCCGCCAACATTAAGACCACTATGGTGCCCGTGTCACCTCCGCCACCACCACCATCACCACCACCATCACCACTTTCACTATCACCTTCACCCCCACTTCCACCGTCGCTTCCGTTTCCGCCACCACCAACACCAACACCACCGCCGCCGTCGCCAATGCTTGCGCACCCGCCATCACTTTCGCAATGGCTGCTACCGCCACCGCCACCGTCTCGCCGTCTCAGCCTGCGCCTCCCTCTCCTCTTCCGCCACCGGAGGCGCCTGACGCCGAAAATCCGGGCAACGCGAGATCCTCCCGGATTCTTAACAACAGACGCAGAGACCTGTTGTGAGATCCCGGCAGGCGGCGGGTTTGTAAGCTAGGCAAACCCCGCTGTAAATCTATGTTGCTTTACGGTCGGGGCGCGGCCATATAGCGCGGCGGCCCGCGGAGAGCAGCCGTCCCGGAGCATTACCGGAGTCGCGCAAAAATCCTTCTCTTTGTAGTTCCCGCGCCTCTTCTTCCCGGAACTGCCCCTGCCTGCGGGTCATTTCATAATTCTTCCGCGCCAGCCTCCTCGATAAATCCGAGAGGCCTTGAGCTTCCTTTGTCACGCCGCGGCCCGCGACTTTCGAGCTCCTCGGGGAGTCATGCATAGTGCAGGTTGGTCCACACCATAAATAATCTCTTCCGCGAGGCGAAACGCCGACGGCTGTTTGCCGTATCGCGTGCTAGGATACTTTCGCGAGTGCGTGAAAAACGAGGTTAATCACTATATATTTTAAGGGTACTAAAAGCCCTATCGGACAGTGTTGGAGTTTTATATACGGATACTTGGAGGCATGAGAAAGCGGTGTCTTCGTAAATTTTGTCTTGCCGAAACTTGTTTCAAGTTTATAGCGTTTTCTGATAATAAATATGTTTTAATGGGGTTTGCAAAATTATTGCAACGTTCGTCAGTCTGTTATTAAGTTTTATATCGAAAGTTTTCAAGCACCTCATGTTGGTGCGTGGAATTATGTCTAACAATTCCATTAGTTTTGCGAGTCTTATTATTAGATAACATGTCATTTCAATGTTGTTTTTACTACAGAATACCTTTATGGCCATGCATTGCAGATGATTTAATTTGTTTAATTATTCTTCCATCGTCAATGTGCTAATCTTCAAAGTTACTTGGCAAAATTGAATACTTATAAATTTACTCTACCTGGATATTCACACCAACAAAAATTCTACCGGAAACAAATCTATTTTTATAACATTTCGTTTTTAGGTCTCTCATCGTTCACAGAAATTATTATTAATTTTTTACTAAATATGTATTTTTTATGATGTAGTTGTTCTTGAGAGTACGTTTCATACCGAAAACTACTGATACACATAATTCGATTTTCTTTTTACTATTTCTTGCACCTATAAAATTTCCTTCATTTTTTAATGAGAATACGAAACGACATTTCTATTTTATTTTCTTACGTTTACGAAATATTTTGACAACATTAGAATATTTAAAAAAAGAGTATTTCATTGCTATTAATAAAAGGGATACAAAGACTGTATCCACATTCACTTTCCCTACCAAATCATCTCCAATTACATCATCATCGCCCCCGTAGTCTCCGTCGAAGCCATTCGCTTCGCCCCAAACCCCGGATTACATACGCCGCTAGAGGTCGCCGTGCACAGAGGCGGGAAAAGGAAGAGGCGAGGATGAACCGAGGCCAGAAACAGTGACGGTGGCGTCGACAGCGGCGACAATGGTGCTAGAAGAAGAGACGAAGATGGAGGGTGGGGGCGGAGACCGGGGCAGGACGGGATCGACCGGAACCGAAATGGTGGTGCACTGGGAAAGATCAGTCTCCTCCTGCAACTCCGGAAACAGGCGGGTCCCCAACAAAGCGTTACATCAGGAGAGGTGGTTCAGGGTATCAACTGATGTCACTGCAGGGCCTCTGACCGGGAGGTCTTAGGTTCGAATCCCGACAGTGGAAGAATTTTCGACACTAGCTAGATGACTTGGTTGAACTCAGTCGCTGTATGGAGGAGAATTCTAGCGGCCGACTGATTTTATCGGTAGTTTTCCATAATATATAACAGGTGGATACCGGAGTAGTGCCGTAATAAAGGCGTCATGGATCGCGTGCGATATTTCCTTCCTCTTCCGGGTCCTATTCTGCCCCCTTATCTTACACACACTTACACTAGCATGCGTAACACTAGCACACATTCCGGGAGACCGATCGGGAGCTCAGAGCTTGTCCCGGTTGGGGCGGTGCCCCGCTGGTAGGAGATGCTTAGTTGAGGAAAACGCTTCTAGCCGACGGTAGGTGGGTGCCATATGTTACCATCTAGCGGGGAAGATCATCCCAACCTCCCAATAAAATCATGCACTACACTTACGGCCTAATTACCATATCAGTTATAGGCGGAGTTCAGCTTCAGTGGCCTAGGACTGACCGTGCTGGTAGCTGAAGTAGCAGCAGCAGCGGGGCGGACTGGACGGCACGGGACAGAATGAAACGGGACAGAGAAAGGGGTCGGGAAAGGGGCAGAGGCAGATGCAGGGGCAGGGGTAGGGACAGAAGCAGGGACCAGGAACAAGTGCGGGGGTAGGGGCAGAGGTAGGGACAGGGGTAGTGGCTGAGGCAGGGGCAGGGAGTGGGGCATGGACAGAGGTGGGAGCAGGGAGTGGGATAGGGGCAGGGACAGAGGCAGCGACAGGCGGAAGCAGGGGCAGGGGCGGGGGCAGGGGCAGAGAGTGGAGCAGGGGCAGGGACGTAGGCAGAGACAGAGGCAGGGACAGAGGCAGGGACAGGGACAGGAACGGGGGAGTGGCAAGGACAAGGGCAAATAGTGGGACAGAGGCAAGGAGAGGGGCAGGGGCAGGAGCAGGGGCAGGAACAGGATCGGGAACAGGGACAGAGGCAGGGACAGAGGCGGGAGCAGGGAGTGTGACTGGGGCACGGAAAGCGGCAGGGAGAGGGGCAGGAACAGGATCGGGAACAGGGACAGAGGCAGGGACAGAGGCGGGAGCAGGGAGTGTGACTGGGGCACGGAAAGCGGCAGGGAGAGGGGCAGGAACAGGATCGGGAACAGGGACAGAGGCAGGGACAGAGGCGGGAGCAGGGAGTGTGACTGGGGCACGGAAAGGGGCAGGGAGAGGGGCAGGAACAGGATCGGGAACAGGGACAGAGGCAGGGACAGAAGCGGGAGCAGGGAGTGGTACTGGGGCCCGGAAAGGGGCAGGGAGAGGGGCAGGGGCAGGAGCGGGGTTGCAGGGACAGAGACAGGGACAAGGGCAGGGAGTGGGGCAGAGGCTGGGAGAGGGGGAGGGACTGGGGCTGTTTCCAGAGCAGGGACAGAGGCAGCGACCCGGCGCAGGGTCAGGAGCATGGGAAGGGGCAAGGACATGAGCAGAGGAAGGGACAGAGGCGGGGCCAGGGGTAAGGAAGGGGCGGGGGCGAGAGGGGCAGGCGTGAGGAGTATTGGAGAGCGGGACGAAAGGGGATGCCACAGCGGCGCATGCATGGCGGGGAGCGCAGGCCGAGTGCGGGGCGGGCAGCTTCCATTAGCGCAGCCGGGCAGCAGCAGGTCATCGCGGCCTTTGTGCCGCCTGCCATTACTCGGCGTGGCCTGGTGTCGCCGCCGAATTTATTTGACTCCCACGCGCATTAGCGAGGAGGCCAACATTGATTCTCGGCGCTTCCCCCTCCCCGCCCGCCCCAACCGGCCCCTTCTCCCCCCACACGGCTGCTGTGCCGGCTACGCCCACGATGTATTGGACCTTGCGTGTGCCTGAAGTTTTAAATAAAAATTTTATTCGCAGTTTGTTCACATCGGGTATTAATTTGTGAATTATTCAAAGTTACGCCCTCGACGAGAATCGATAATTTTTGGAGCGCTGTTTTTTTTTTCAATTAAATGCATTTTTATTTAATAATATCGGATCCTATGGGAGCTAAGACTTTTCTCTGATGTGGTGAGATGGTTAAACCGTACTTTCTTTGAAGTGCTTTTACATAACAGTGAGCTTGAGAATAAAGCATAAAGTATTTAGGCTTTGAATAAAAAATGTATTGAATTCAAGAGGTCTCTTTTAACCAAAAGGTTCACAAAATTAAGCATTATTGTCAAGTTTCATCAATATTTAAGTGTTGTACTTAACGTGCGTTATATTTAACATATACTGCTTACTTATGCTAAAGTATAATGGGCGAAATGTTACATCATTAGTATGAATGTATGACTCTATATTCTAAATGAAATGGCTCTTACATTCTCCCCTACCACGTAAGAAGGGAAGAGAAAGTATTGTAATCGGGAAGCGGAAATCGGCTAATTTTCGAATGAATAACTCTTATTGTTGGACCCTGGTAAACAAAAAGTTGAAAAATCTTGTTCCTATGTTAAATTACTTCATCTGACTCGTTGCATTGTCAGAACCCATTTATTTTGTGTCCTTGATGATGAAAAATTAACTGACAACAAAGCATGTCGGTCTGTGATCAATGCTAGCTACTAAATCGTCGGACAATTTTCTCTAAAATTAACATTATTCAATCTAAACTTCCTCCCCACGAGTCCGTGTTTGAAACGGATATTTTGATTTTGGGGAGAGCTTTACAAGAAGACTCAAGAATATTTTCAACATTTTCTCAAAAACAGCTCCAAATGTTTTCAGTAAACTTTGTCTTTGAATAGCGGAAATGACGCTTAAAATAATTGTACAAGTCTCAGTTCAAACTTATTGTTCAAAGATATATTGAAATAAAGTTGCGCACAATTTTTCTAAAATATGAGAAGTTTTCGCGTTATTTTGCGTGAAATACAGGCGATTTTTAATTAATTATTCTTTCAAAAACTGCTCTGGATCTTTTCTTGTTAATTTTCTCCTCGTATGTATCAAAGAACGATAAAAAAATTGGTGCTGGTTCCATTTTCAGTTAATGGTATTATCGAAAAAAAGGAACATTGCAGTACAGTATTAAAAAGTACAGATTAAAGATAGAGATTTTTCTCTATCTTACACACACGCACACGCACACGCACGCACACACACACACACACACACACACACACACACACACACACACATATATATATATATATATATATATATATATATATATATATATATATACACATACATACATACATACATACATACATACATAAGGTACAAACACTCAGGAAAAACTATTAAGTGGCTCGGAGTACCTACTTCATCTGAATAAGTGCAAATTATATTTTTCTTTATCATTCCAGAGTTGAGTGGAATTTATAAATGTTCATCCGCAATAACTATAAGCTCCTTATGAAACTGCTTTTTTATCTTCTTTTCCCAATTGTCTATACTTCACGCTTTTCTACATTTGTTAACGCTCAGACACATATATGCATTCACAGCATATTAGGATGTGTAATCTGGGACAATTCCTAGTCCTTGACTGCACTACTTAACACAGTTTGAAATAAAAATAAACTTAGGTATTCAACAATAGAGCTCATAAAATAAAAACAATACGAGTACGTGTAATTGAGCGGTCGAAATTTTAAACCAAAATAAGACGGAGTTCTTGCGCATGTAAGAAAAAGAGGTATCATTTACCACTTGTGGAATTGTTATCTTCTAATTGTGATTCAGTGTTTTGAGGAAAAGCCGAATCTTGCATAAAATTTATTTTACCACTTGGTGGCTTGTTGACTGTAACATTAACAGTTGCATTCACTATTGCCTTAAGATATCAAACAAGCACATTTTTTAATAACACTACTAAATACAGTAATATGCATACATACAAATATATACGCAAAATCCTGTCCGCGCGTGAATAAACAATTGAACACACAGTCACGTTTCCACGCCTTACTTTCATTCACTCTTACACTTCATACGCCAGCACACTTTCACAAAGCCACGCGTTGAAACGCGATGCGATATCACTTGCAACTGCGAAAGTTTAGCTCTAGATTCCCTCCCTCTGTCTTTGCCATCGCGCCACCGCCCTCAATTTACGCCCCGTGCAGCGCGCACGCCGCGCCTTTCGGGGTGGTTCCGGGGGTGAGGGGGTCACACGCACCGACGGTGAATTATTTTAACACGCGCCGTATAGGAAACCTCCGGTTTTCGCTCGTAAAGGATTACGACCGGCGTTTATTCATAAAAAAAACGCTGCTACTTCACATTTATGTGACGTAACTACAGCTTTCAGCTGCTCTCCCGCACGCATTATTACCCAGCATTTACACGTGTGCTTTAAAACTTGCTGTCAGGCCTTTTAAAAAGTTCCTTTCATACTAATGAAGATGCGTTGATGTAAAAAGAGCCTTGTGCTGTCCCCGTTCGGTGACACGGAATCACAATTACCTGCTGAAACGGTTGCTAGGTTACTGTCCGCAAATGAAAATTCAAAATCGATACCCGTATTAATTGCTGTTTGCACAGTTCTAATGATCTATTTTGAAGTTTAATCGCGTTTTTTACTGAAAAAACGGTAGTCGAGACTTTATAGCGATCAAATCATTACGGGTATTCTTTTGCATTTGAAATCGTGTTCAACACGCATTGCAATTGAATGGTGGGTGTAATGAAATAAAAAAGTGAACAGAAAGCACATGATTTTGTAACTTTCGGAGGGTTGCTTTCAATAGTATGTTTAAACGGAACATACATTTTCCTCAATGTGTTTCGTGTATTTGTTTCTATTCCTTCAAAACCGCATTTAAACGGTTGAATTTTGTGTCTCTAACATTTATTTTCTTATAGTTTAATATTTTTAATTATTTTTATTATGATAACGTAAGAAGAAGAATATTTTTACAGTTAATAGTCTCACAATTTATCTCATTCACCCCGCTATATTTTATTTACTTTCTTTCCTTTATTTTCTCTATTTTACAAATAATTAGAACAAAAGATAAATAAGAAAATGTAATTATTATAAATATTAGAAATGAAATGAGAATGCGTTTTGTTAAATATAATGTACTCCCAATTTGCTTCTCTCAACAAGAGTAATGTTAACCAAAAATCTGAAATTTTTCATGGGGTGACACCCTAAAATTCTTAAATTAATGTAAAGCAAATAGATGAAATGTATTTTTCGCTGTAATGCGATTTTGTTTTGAAAGGTTAATAATGCAGCAGACGACTTTTTTCCAAACCAATGATGTGAAAAAATTGTATTTTAAAATCATGGAGCCTCTAAGAAACAGAGACTGGTTTCCAAAGAACAGATAAATTATTAATAAGCTAATGAGAAAGCTCTGGGGTGAATCTATAAGAATAATTATTGGAACTTCCCAGATTGAGAAGAATGAAGACTATGTTAAGAAGCAGATATTTAGAAGAAGATAGAAGATTTCGATGACTTGTATCAAATTGAATAGAAAAAATGTTTATTGACAATGAATGGATACAATGTTGGATTAGTTGAATAGTACATTTTAAAATGTATCAAAATATATTAAAAGATTGTCTCAATGCATTAGGAAATAAAAATTACTGATATACCTACAACAAAGGTTCTCTAAATGCTTTTGATAAGTTCAGAGTTCTTAACAGTCTCTCTTGCTTATTCGCAATTTCAAATGTTAGGAAAAAAGATTTTTAAAACGAATTTTAAACATTTGCATCCTTCAATGAGAAGAGACGTTAGTACATTTCAATTGATGATGCTGGTCGCATACACAAGTGTGGTTGCACACAACAAACATACACGAACACAGACACAACTTGACGCATGTAGTATATACACATCCAACCTCGTCCATGAAGGTCTCCACCACATACACATACTAAACGTGTACACAGCCATATAGACGACATATGCTCAAACCGCAGCTCTTCAGCTCGCTCGCTAATTGCTTCCTCTAGAGCTCGCAGCGCCTCAGGTGGGCGGTGATCGCAATGCACGCGTAGCTGCCAATTAGCGCGTCCGCCTCCGCCCCCTCCCCCCCCCACTTCCCAGCAGCCCCTCGAAGGCACCGGCACGGGATCCGAGCACGCTGATGCCTGAATTATTAAATCATGCAACGACGGAGGCGGCGGTCCCCTGCTCTCAGTCGCTTTAATACCGAGAACAGTTTTTGCCGACAAAGCCCTTCGAATTAATTTCTCTTTCATCTTTGCCTCTCTTTGTAGTAAAATTAGATTAATAGCTAATGCACCGTCGTAACCCAGTGCTCTAAATTATGACGCGACCCTGCGGATCAAACAAAAAAAGAGCCGTAGGGATCGCCAGCAGATTCGCACCGTAATGGCTGTTTCATTGAATACCGAGACAAATGCTGATATAATATTCTCAGGGGCTATCCGGCTGTCCGTTTTATTATCCGCGCCTCGCGAGTCCGCCGGCGTCGCCGCCGCCGCCGCCGCCGGCCGGGCGAGCGAGCTTCGTTTGTTTTGTAGCTCCCCCGTCGGCCGGCTGGCAGCGCTGCTGCGCTGCCGCTCCCTCGCTTTTGTACTCGGCGGCCCCCGTCTCTCCCCGCCCCTACCCACCCGCCCGCCACCGAGCTGCACCGCCACCACGCGGCCGTTCTGCTCTATAGAGCAAGCAAAGAGGGCGGGGAGCGGAAGGAATGAAACTCTGATAGGAACTTCAGGAAACTGTCTGCAAGATGGGACATTTTGTTTGTTTCTGTTCGCCCGTGCCCGTGTGTGTGGGCGCGCTTGTGTGGGTGGGTGTGCGTGCGTGTGAGTGTGTGTACGTGTGTGTCTATGCCGCTTACACAAACTGGTTTTTGAAATGATGGTTTAAAATGCGCAAATAATTTCTTTGAACTGCAGTGAGGTTAGCGGGCATTTGTGTTGCTAAAAGTGGCAATTTTGCTGAATGTGGTCTACCGTGTCAGTAACTACTTTACAAATTATTAGGGAGCAAATAAAAACAATTCACTGTTTAAAATTAATTTTTGTTTTTTTTAGAAAAAGTAATATTTCAAACATCTAAATATATATATTGTTATTATTGTTACTTCCCGTCTATTTCCTTGCATTTTCACGCTCCTTGCTCATTGGTCTTTATCCCCAGAATGTTTGAAAGAGTCTGTATCGCAATTAAATTATTTTCCTTCACATATTAAAATATGTGTTGTAGATGGCTTCCTTTTTTTTTAAATATTATCTGGTGTATATCGGACCTATCGGGTAGCATCTACATATATCCCCATCCAATTTCTGCGTAACATCAATGACCCTAATGCAGGAAGTTCACAAACCTATAACAAAACAATATTGCCCGAATGACGGCGACAATCCCCAGTTTGTTTCTGCTTTTTCAAATATGTGCACTTTACTAAAAATGTATAATATTTAATAACTAAATAAGTAATGTAAGATATCTTTTAACAATTTGAGTTTGATAACCAATCAAGTATTTAATATAAGGTTTCGTTTCGAAAATCAGTACGTGTTAGTCACTTTGTAAAACTTCCAATTGACTATACGGTAATTTTCATTTTGTCTATTCATCCTGCGACTGCCATCCAAAGGACACTTATGTTGAAATAATACTTACTACAAACAGATTGTAGTTATTAAAGTTAACCAAGGATTATTAGATTACTTGGGTCCTAATAATTCTTATATCGAAGCTGATCTCAGTTTCATGAAGTTTAAGATAAAGTGAACAAACCATTTTCATGGTTGCGCCAATAAAACGTCAGGTTACCGTAGTGTACCTTTAAATCATATTTTATTGTTTTGTGGCGTTGTTTGATGCTGTAAAATGATATAAAAATGAGGAAACAAGTGTTTGGTGAGTAAGGAATTATTATTTTTAATTGACTTCAGAGATTTACATTTCTATAAGAACTCAGCAGAGAAATGATCGATTTTCATTTTGTTAATGACGGTCGAAACGAGGAAACATCAGCATAATATAAAAGGAGATACATTGCGAGCATTCAATGCGACAATTATAACAATTCTTCTTCAGTGAATTTTATAGGTCCGTTTACAATTATATTAGTATGAAATTACTCATTTAATTTCTGAAATTTATTATATAACTTTTATTCTTCTGAACATAAGCTTTGTCAAAAGATGCAAAATTTAAATTCTTTCCATTTGCGTTATATATTATGTTTCTTTCCTCTCAGCTCTTCTTTTAAAAAGAGTTGAAATTGTTTTCACAGGGTTTATTATGTGGACACGGAGCACAGTACCTATTTCTTTGCGTCTGGTACTAATTATAACAGCTTGGTTCTTGCAATATTCATGGATGTGGGAAGAAAAATGAAAGGTTAAAAGGTAAATTCTTTGAGAACAAGAAGTTGCAATTGAGAATTATTTACAGCTTAAAATTCTTTTTCTATCTATATGTTTATCTGTTTATGTGTCTGTCCCTCTCTTATTCTCTCTCTGTCTCTGTCTGTCTCTGCCTGTCTGTCTGTCTGTCTGTCTGTCTGTCTCTCTCTCTCTCTCTCTCTCTCTCTCTCTCTCTCTCTCGTTCTTTCCTTCGTTCTTTTTTCTTTCTCTCGTACTTTTTTCTTTCTCTCATACTTTTTTCTTTCTCTCGTACTTTTTTCTTTCTCTTGTTCTGTCTTCTCTCATTCTCTGTTCTCTCTCGTGCTGTTGTTTCTCTCTTCTTCTCCCTTTCCTTCCTGCGCATTTTAAGTTTCCAATCTAGAAATTATTAAAATATTTATTCCACCTGTATTATTTTTTAAGCAAAGGCTATCTTAAAAATAAAATAAAAACAATAAAACCAGGTTCTGGTGTTGTTTTTATCAGGTTCTGGATTTATTCTGATTATAAATTATAAATTTAGATTCTCGTCTACATTTTTTCTGAAATATGATTATTAGTATCATTTATAGGCTTGTTTGAAATATCATTATACTTTTTTAAACCTACCCTACTCTTCTAGATATATTCCTCGCAGCATTCACTGTTTAAAGTCGTCAAAACTGTTAAGCGCATTGTACCTTTTTAATTGTACCTACTCTTCTAGATATATTCCTTGAAGCATTCACTGTTTAAAGTCGTCAATACTGTTAAGCGCTGTTTTAATGAAATTAACGCATATTAAGTTCAACGTGCAATGCTCAACTTCTCCACTACGGGTTTCGAACTCGCAACTCATCGAGCAGCTGACAGTATTCCCTTTAATAATATTTACGTGTACAGAAGTAGTTCTTCGAAATGTTGGCTACTAAAATCCATGTAAGGGGTGAGGATAGAACACGGAAATGTGCGGTCGTTGGCCCGTTCGTTAGGTTACTGGTCCGGCATTGGCCTGGTATTGAATGGAGAATCCACGGAAAACTACCGATCAGAGCAGCCGGCCGCTAGAATTCTCCTTCAGACAGCGGCTGAATTCGACCAAGCTAGTGTCGAAAATACTGCCTCTGTAGGGACTCGAACCGTAAAACCTCCCGTTCAGAGACAATTGAAACCCAGAGCTACCTACGTTGGTAAATACACTACGAAAAAAATTGCTATTAAGACATGCCGTGCTATTTGTGCTTTTTAAAAAAAATTGACAAACAGTATATTTTGCACATTATTATTGGGATAAGCAATACGCTTGTTTTCAAACTGCCTTCAATGTAGCATTCTTACTTTAAGCATGTGAATTGTGATCATCAGTGACTTCTGAACGATAACAACGAAAGAACGTTAACATTTTACGAAAGGGCGTAATTAGCATCTGTCGCGGCGGAGACATTCTTCTCTGAAGTAAACATAATGTTCACTTGTTTTTTGAACTTCCACTGGCCTTATCTAAGCGTAAATCGGCTATAACTGCAGAACTCGAATATAGAACTCTTGTCTCTCGAATCTTTCGTTGTGGACAGCTACATACTTCGTAAACCACTACATACGCTATCACTGCCAGAGCCTTGTATAATATATTACCTATACTACTATTAAATATAGGGACAATTAGCACTTTCCAAATATTCTATGAAGTTAAGTACAACGAATAAATTGTTTCAGGGGAAAGATCGACCACTTTTCACCGGAGAGGAATATTATTTATAATAAAATTTGGTTTTGACCGAGATCGTCCAGACAGTAGTGCATTAGTGGTCTCGGACCAGAGGATCGCGGGTTCAAACCCCGCCTCAGACATCGATGTTTGTGTATGTTCTGTTGTCCATACGTGTTCTCCCTAGATTAAAAAGTGTGGTCGCTATATAACCTGAAAAGCGACCTAAAAAAAAAAGTTCGGGCTGCATCAAGCCGAAAGTCACCTCGATGCAGCCAGATCTTAAATTACGACTTCAGACGATCTACAAAAAGAAGGCTTAGCCAAAAAGCGGATGTCTACTGGAAGGCGCCTCTCTGCTGGAGCAGCGAGCTAGCAGACTCCTCCAAGGGCATCTAGCAATCCAACGCAGTATCCCCACAGCAACCCCAAGTGATAACGTAGAGCAACCGACGAGGGCAGCGCAATGGTATTTGGCCACCCATCGGAATAAAAAGAAGCGATCTTTTGAGCGCCCCATTTTCGGCCACTCGACTGGCATGCGTTATGTATTTTTGTTCGATCCGCTCGCGCTCGCACAGATCGTTTTCCCGAAACGCTCGCTCCATTTCGCTGATCGTTTTGTTTAAACGGCCGCCGCGACTGATAAGAATGGCTAGAGCTCACATTTGAATTTGACGCGAATTGTAATTCGTGGGAATTAACTTTCGGTGTTTACCCCTTAAATGTGCCTTGTATAGCATTTCTGATTTACTAGTGTGTGTTAGAACATTCATTAATTCGGATTGCGATCCCACAGTAAACATCATCGTTTTCTGGTCAAACATAATATTGAATGGCAGCAACTCTCAATCGAGGTATGAAATGGAAAATTCAAACAGATCGAATAATAACCTTGCATTATACACAGCACGATGGGCTGGGTTGATATCATTATTATCCTCCATATGATGGTCGCAATTCAAGTGTAGGATATCGAACTATTATTTCACTAAGGTTCTTTTTTATCATTGAATAATAATTAATTAGAGAGAATAAAGAGAACTTTTATATATTAAATTCCGTATATTCCAAATAAAAATGCATGAACTATATTGTTTTACACAAGTTAGTAAAAGTGGTGTGGAGTAGCAATATAGCATTTGATATTCTTACACACAAATAATATGTTCACAGTTGCCAAGGATTCCGGTAATTTCAAATTTATTATAACGTAGTTTTCTTCTCAAAGTAGTCACTTAATTGTAACATTTGTTTTGTTTTGTTTGTTTGGCATGTTGTGCATTGAAATACAAATCTAAGATTTCGAAACGTATCTTGCACACATTATTTTGTTGTTTTCTTTTAATTTGTAATACAAAAGGAAGTTCTTACTTAAAAATTATAAAACTGCTGAGATGTCCCAGTGACAACAGATGCCTCTGCAACATCTCAGCTCGTGAGATTTTAGGTTTCAACTTCAGACTGTGACGGATTCTCGAGACTATCTAGATAGCTAGGTAGAATTGGAGCGCTGGCTGAAAGAGAAGTCTAGTGGCCAGCTGCTCTGATCGATAGTTTTCTGTGGTGTCTCTAACCATTACGAGGCGAATGCCAAAGCAGTATCTTCCAAACAAACCGTTCATCGTTTGCCTGCTTTCCTTCCTCATTGTCGTCCTCTCCTCTTCCGTTACCACACATGTGTGCCGTACACGGAGAGACCAGTCGCACGACTAGGCTTGGATCTCACTTTCCAGCAAGGGAGGAACAAGGCAATTTCCTGGTTGTGACATGCACTGCACACATGGAACCAATGACCAACGCAGTTGTCGCGCCCGAAAATATTACGCATTCAGTCAATTTTGTATTTTATCAATCTAATTAAAGTTCTTCTTGTTCATTAATCTTCAATCATTTGCCTGGAATTTTTCTCCCACTTTATCGAATGTAAATACTACATTAATATCAATATAGGTATTTCGGAATCCATTAGTTTAATACTCCCTAAGTCAATCAAATCCTTTAATACAATTTCTTCAAGTGTTGGGAAATTCTGTAATATTTCAACTTTCTGTAAGTTTACTCAAGCTCAACATCCAACGCGTCTCGTTGACTTCATCACCGATAGTCGAACATAAGAAACTCCGTTCTTACCTCTGAGAATAGGGAGTTCATATAAGGTGCGGTCAGAACTTTCACGAACAGTGCGTCCGCCATTATTCTCCACCACGGAATTGTATGTAAAGCTCCACGCCTCCCAATGCCCATTGCTCGCTTTGCCTGCTTGCCTGGAGCAACTCTCCCATTGTAAGCCGACCATTTGCAGGATTACCAACCTAAGACATGAAGCGTCCGGGAACGTCTGGCCGCCTTCACAACGCCCTGTGCTCTGGGTCCCGATAACGTTTTCCAGGAAAATAATACTTTTGTCGGTCGTTGCGGATGTACGTGCGTCGTTGTTTATGACGTAGACGCTGCTGCTGCCGCTGCGTCGTCGGTGAGCCGTGATGGAAAACGGCAGACGGGCGCGCCTTCTGCTTTACCAGGCACGGATCTGCTCTGCTCTGCGGTTGCTCATTTCCATTAGGAAGCTTTCAGTCGAATTGTGAGCGGACCGTTATACGCGTATCGGATTAAGTGAGCAGCGGGCTATTCATTCGACGATGAAAAGGACGTCGAGGCTGGGAACAGCGTTGACAACGTGGATACGCTCGGCAAACAGCGATCAAGATGAAGTGGATTTCGTGCCTCGAGTATTTACGATTGAGTGTAGTTTGATTCTTGATACGTAAGCACAATGTGCACATGTTGTGAGTGTGTGTCTGTGTGTGCATATGTGTGTGGATTATGCTTGTGTCTGCGAGTTTATTTACGAGTGTGTGGCGCGAAACTGTGTGAGTGTGTGTGTATACAATATAATATACGTCAAGTGGACAATGTCTTTAGAAAAATATGTATTTTGCTGTTGCAACTGTTTTATAAGGTTTGGTCATGTGCCATTTTATCTCTGTATATTATTTTCCTCATTACAATATTGTTAACTGATTTGTGTGTGGTAGTGTGAGATCACGCTTTATATAGTGACAACTATAGTAATTTGTTTACACACACCACTTTTTGTTAACAGACCACTTTTTTCACATATTTTGTGTTCAATGCTACTTGTAAAAAGCGGAGACTAGTCTGAAACACTTAACCGGGCACACGACCGTTACCAAAAACCGTTCTACGGTAAATTTTACATTTTTTAGGTACACTTCCAGACACTGATTGCGTTTTCGTTGCGCTTCTTTGAACTCTCACACTTTCTATTTATTACTATCCCCCTTTGTTCTTAAATTCATTTTTTCAAAAAGCTTGTTTACTTTATATTTCGTAGCTCTCTTTATTCTAATTCAAGTTGCGCATACCTTTGCCAATTTGCAACTACAGTTTCCTCTCTCACGTAAATCTCAACAATTACGTGGTCTTATCATTAAACAACATCACCTTCGGACATTTTATTCTGATGAATTGCCAGAACTGCTACGCCACCATTACGTTTCCCTGTTTATTGTCTCATGCTGCTCATCTCATTCTTCTTCTCCCTCGCCATCTCTCAGCTGCTGCCATCTCTATGCCAATGATTGTCTGCCTCTCCGAGGTCTCCTAAAACATACACCTCTAACACCCCACTCGGCTCATTGATATACATCCTCTTCTCCATCGCCTCCGTTCCTGCAATAGTATTTTGTTGTGCGCCATTCCCTACTTATCAGCCTATGCTTTCGACCACATTCACTGCCTCGTCCCTCTCCGGTAGGATCTTCCAGCACGTTCATTCGTGGAATGTCCCTCCTCCATACTCAATCCCCGTCACGTCCATCCCCACCACGTTCCTCCTCGTCATGTCCCTCCCTATCACGTCCTTCCCCGTCATGTCCCTCACGGTCACGTCTCTCCAGTTTACGTCCCTCCCCATCACGTTGCCTCCAGGTCACGCCCCCCTAGATCACGTCCCTCCAGGTCACATTCCTCCAGATCAGTTCCTCCAGGTCACGCCCCTCCAGGTCACGCCCCTCCAGGTCACGTCCCTCCAGGTCACGTCCCTCCAAGTCACGCCACTCCAGGTCATGTCCCTCCAGGTCACGCCCCTCCAGGTCACGCCCCTCCAGGTCACGCCCCTCCAGGTCACGCCCCTCCAGGTCACGCCCCTCCAGGTCACGCCCCTCCAGGTCCGCCCCTCCAGGTCGCCCCTCAGGTCGCCCCTCCAGTTGCGCCCCTCCAGGTCACGCCCCTCCAGGTCACGCCCCTCCAAGAAGGTCACGTCCCTCCTGGTCCCGTCCGTCCAGGTTTCGTCCCTCAAGTCGCGTCCTTACCGCTCACGTCCATCCAGGGACGGGTTACAGCCGAGCGGATTGCGTTAAAACGTTAATGCTGCAGTTACACCCGGCCTTGGATAATATGCGCGTTGTGTACTCGCTGCGTGCACACACGTCGCTCGCCCTCAGGTCACGTCCATCCAGGGGGCGTCCTCGAGATCCGTCAAATCGTGAATGTCCTCCAGACCACGAAATCTCCAGAGGAGACGATCCTCCAGGTCACCGTCCATACCGCCTGCGATCCCTCCTGTAGATACGTTCATGTATTATTTATCAGATATTTCTTCTATTATAAGTACCATCCTACCTTCCGTTATGTTTTATCACCTATAAGCCTTTCCCGCACCTTCGTCACCAATACGAATGTCTCTACCACAATAATACGGACCACATACACTTCCACCCCTAACCTCCACATTATTTCCCCTCACGCCGCGACAACCCCAGTACACATTCACCTCGTAGGTCCCTCGTTGCCGCATCCCTCACCTCCTTCCTCCCGAACCCCTAGCGGTCCCTCCGCCCCGCCCCGCAACGTTCCTACGCAAGTACAACATTGCTCCTGGGGAGCGCCCTGGAAATGCATCTTGAGACAAGCTCGCGAGACGCCGCGCCGCCAGCGGAGTTACAGCCGAGCGGATTGCGGTAAAACGTTATTACTGCAGTTACACCCGGCCTTGGATAATATGCGCGTTGTGTGGCACACGCCCGCATGCACACGTCGCTCGCCTGCCGCCCGTTGCTCCTCCTCCCCCACCTAGCCACACGCTCCCCCTCGACCCCCGCCCCCGTCCCCCGCCAACCCGCCTCCCGCCACCCGCCCCCCGCCTCCCGCCCCCGCCACCCACCTCCCGCCACCCACCACCCGCCCACCCCACCTCGCCCGCCACCCCGCCACACACCACCCGCCACCCGTCCCCCGCCACCCGCCACCCGCCACCCCCCCGCCGCTCCCCACCGTCTCGCCACCCACCGCCGCCTCAGCCCCCCGTCGCCCCGCACCATCGCCCTGCCACCTCCCTGTCGTCTTGTCGCCCTGCTGCCTCCCTATCACCCTGGCGCCTCCCTAGCGCCCTGGCGCCGCCCTGTCGCCCTGCCACCTCCCAGTCGCCCTATCGCCTCCTACCCCGCCGCCCGGCCCTTGTTCGCTAGCACGCAAGCGAGCATCTGCGCCGCGCGGCCAGAGCAAAGCTCTCCAGGGCGCCTGACAACCGACAGAGCAGTGGAGAAAGCGAGATAGGATTATCAACCTGGGTTGCGAGATGAAATGCGTGCTTGAAAGGAAAGGTAATGAAACAGGCAGCAACTTAAGGTGGCCATTCACATGAATGTAGTAGACGTGGGGGGAGGGGGATGAAACTGATAACTGTTAATACCATTCTTAACGAGCCCCCTCCTCTTGTGTGGGTGCTAGTGTGAGTCCAGGACGCGACGTTTAAAAGCCCGTCATTGCGTATGAAGTGGACGAAATGAGTTTTGGCATTTTAGTGTGCTCCCTTCCCTTCATCATTTCACCATCCGTTTCATCATCGTTCTTCCTGTTGTCTACTACTGTTATAATCCGTCCTTTTGAAGCCTCACCATTATCATTATTGATAATCATTCTTCAGATTTTCAGAAGATTTGTATTAATGTTCGACAATCTGTTGAATAACAATCGTTTCAACACTCCTTTCAAAACGATTATGAAACGGAGAACAAAATGGAAACAAAGAGAATCTCCCCTCTTCAATACTGGTCAGATGGCTTTGGTTCAGGTGTTTCAGTTTTTATCATTATAAGGAGACACTAACCGCAAAACACATATTTGTAAACATACAATACATATATAAGAAATTAAGAAAAAACAATGTACCAATAAAATTAAACGTTTAACACGTTATATTTAAATGAAAATTTCCAAGGGAGACAATCCTAAAACGTAGATCATACCTTCATGATTGCATTATCATTATAAATATTTAGAGCGAAGTAATAATGACTATAATGGCCAGTAATATAATTGAAGATTTGGGCTGAACTTAGAAACTGATACTGCATTCCTGTTTCAATGTCTTTCTTGGATGCTGTTTCGAAAGATAAAATACTTTCAGTACACAAATAAAAGGCGAGAAAAGAAAATTCCTCTTGTGAAGTCGTAATAGGTAAAGTTAATTCTTTTAGGACCGGCGATGTGCTACGATTACTAACATCGCAGGACACCAACGGTCCACAAACACCCTCGCTGATCCGAACATCGCAGAGATAACGTCTGCTCCCTCCCCCTCCCCCCTCCGCCCCTAGAGGCAAGCCCTAAGGGAGCACCCCTCCCGTTAGGACTGGAATGAGGCCATTTTTCAAGGGCGCCTCCGCCGGTGCCACGTCGCCCTTTAATTGTCTCACGTTTCTCGCGGTAACCGCGAGGCTGCGCTGCATGGTAATTGCCGGCGGTGGTTCGGGGTTACTGAGCGGCTGTCGCCGGAAGAAGGAGACAGCACGCGAGGGGGGGGGGGAGAAAGGGGGGGGAGTGGAAGAGGCTGCTGACGAACTGCCTTCTCTTCCTTAGCGAGTGCTTTGCTCGTACAGATGCTACAATTTATCACTGCGTTTGTTTCGCGAAGGACTAATAGAAATACAGGACGCCTTCTCAATATACTGTGAAGGCAACAATCTTTTTTATTTATGCCTTCAAATGGGACCAGAGGAGAGTCATTTCGTAAAACCGTATGAAACAAAAACATAATATATCGTTATCTCTGACATTTTGAATGAAATGAAATGAGGACCTTTAGGACTTCACTCAACAGACCGACGATAATTAAACTTAATTTTTTAATAAATTATCTAAAAACCTCTTGGGCGGGCGGTTCAGCACCTAGAACCCGTTTTGAGGGTTTAAACCAACCTATGGAGGTGATTATATTCGATTCTTCTCAACAATATGAATCCATTGACTTTTAATTTAGCCAGATCTTTCAAGAATATTCCGGTAGAATTCTAGAAAAAAAACATGTTTTGGGAGGTTTTAAGACGACTACTGTCCTAGAACGATGTGAGCTACACTACCTTTCCGGCTAAACATGAATTATTACGTCATGATTTATTACATTAGTGAAACCTACAATGTAATGAGAGACGAACATTTAAAAAGTTCTTCTATCAACACTTTTTCATGCAACTTTGTTTCAGAGGAAAACGTGCCTTACTACTTTATGGCTTTTAAAATTTCTTTTTGATACGAAATTGCGTAACGTACATAAAAATTCTCTAAATTAAATACCCGTGGATGGAGACGCGTGGTTAATTTAGAATGTAACTAGCATGATTTGATTACATATTTTTTATCCCAGTGCATAAACACTCTCTTCAACGCTCACTGGTCATCTCACAGCTGCGTTGATGTTCGTTCCAGAGTCGGAAAGAAGAAAGAAATGAGATTATCCATTCAATATTAGATAGTTCTTTGGGCGTTTGATATTCACCTATCATATGTAATCATTGGTTTACTCGCATCTCTTACATTTTTGCTTTTCACTAGTTTCTTTCGTGAATATTTTTCTCATGTAACATAATCAAAGAGAATGTATTCTTTAACGCCGTTGATTTTCCCTTTTAAGCAGCTTCTATTTTTTCACGCCATGTTGATTCATAATTTTACGGACATGATTTCGATGTCCCCTACCCTTGTAGAAAGTTTACTTTACAATGTAAGCAAATAGTGTGATATACTGTTTGAATTGAGATATTTTGAGGTAATGTACACTAATTTATTGCCGTAAGATGAAATTTATTTCATTTTTCTCCTATGGCTTTTATCCAGCCAACAGTCGGTTACTCTTTACGTCCCAATGGGACGCATATTCAACCATACATTAGACCAACATACTTGCGGTCTCCTCTGATGTGAGGTCAGCAGACCGCGAGACCCTCCGCGACAACACATAGAAAGTCAAGGGACCAACAACCATGCCCACGGTGGGACTCGAACCCGCGACCCTTCGGACCGAAGCACTGAGTCGGTATTCGCTCTTAGCCCCCTCGTCCATCCAGGTCGGCAATTTTTTCATAATAGCCTAAATTTTCATTTCACTTCAGTGGTCACCACGCCATGTTCAATCATGCAATATAATTCAGATTTTTTTCTGATACTGTATTGAAAGAAACAGATACAAGAGAAGGGCTCCTGAAATATAATTTATTTATTGTGACTTGACAAAGCAAGCATGGTTACATCAAAAGCACTTAACGATTACTGGTACTTAGTTCTTGGCTACCGATTTACTGGTATTATTAAAGACTGCCGATTTGCTAGACAGTATTTTTATAAAAAAATCGAGAAGTAATATTTGAATATTATTAAGCAATAGTAATTTAAATACAATAAAATTTGTCGTTTAAAAGTAAGCCAATTTCTCTCCTCCTAAATTAATACATATTTTCTCAACATAGAACATTCTTACGAAATACAAAATTCCTACGAAATATTTTTCTAGATTTCTACGTACCCAAAGCTATTACTAAAATAAGACATTTCATGTTTTCAGATAAAAAATAAACAATTTTATCAATTCACAGAATCTCCTGGGTAACACCATTTTAGGCCACTTTTAAATGTGCTATGAATATACCATGTAACTAAATTGAAAGTCAAATAAAGTAAGTTCAGGATGACAGTGGAGCTTCAGTAAATTATTTTCAGAAACCGTGTCTCCGTTATAGATGGTGAATATGATTTTACAAATCGTGTTATTTATTTTTGTTTTGTTCTTCTGGAATTTATTTACTAAGAATATGGAATGAATTATGACCATCTTTGTCTGATCATAGTTTACCTGTCTTGAAATTACTCAAGAGAAATTTGTTTTATGATAACCTTCCAAGCACTTTTCTGTTATCCTTTCTTTGAAAGTAAAACTGCGTTCCAACTCCGTAAGTCCGAAGTGTAAAAAGAAAAGAACATTCAACTCCAAAAAACAGATATGCTTCTTCTTCTTCTATCTTCTAGAATTTAACTCGTGTTTTCATTTCACTGCATAGTAATTGTAAAAATCTTTATCTCGTAAAGTTCCTTTGCTACCGCTTCTCGCAAAAGAAACAAACGACTGAAAATTCGTCGAAGAAGTTGTACCCTGAAGGATATATTTCTCCTAAGAGGTTTCGGGCGTTTTATTCTCAGCAGTGTCTGTACAGACAGATGGGACTCAGGGATGTTGGGCCAGGTCGCAGATAGGGATTACCTTGTAATATATTCAAACGCTGACACTCCTTGTTCTTCCCGCAGAGGAATAATCCCGCTTCACTCTCGTTGCAAGCGTTGCCTAGCTGCCGTGCTTTTCCCTCGCCGGCACTTCAAATATCGCGACCTGCCCAGCGTATACTTTCCCGCCAACTTCTCTCCGCGTGCAAGTTTCCACCATTCCATTTCTCGCGCCGCGCACGCACAGACGATATTCCTCCTTCCCTGTTTTTGCTGCTTCTTGTTCTTATTCGCGCTTACCTCTTCATCCCGCTGCCAATTACAGAGCTTCCCTCATGGTGGAGGAGGGGAGCTGTGAGAATGCGGGGGAGAGGAGGGCCTGTGCAGAGTAGGGGCGAGACCTGAACGGGGGAAGGGGAGATGTAGGGGAATGGGAGATGGGGCTCTGGCTGCAGCGATGAAACTGCGATCGACGAGGGAGAAGTGGTTTGCGCAAAAGTAGAAATGGAAGTGATGGTAGGGCAGAAGTGGCAATGGAAAGAGTCAGAGTAGTACAAATGCCACATGTTAGAATCTGTCCTCTGAAACTGAAATCGAAAATAACGCATTGTAGAAATTATCCAGAGGCCAAGACATGTTACAGTTTTCCAGTTCCGAATAAAGATAAGGTTCAAGGTTTATTGTGATATTGTAAATGTTTTTTGTAAAATTTTCAATTTTTAACTTATATTTTAAAAGTTATGCACAACTTGCTTAATTAAATGCACAACTTGCTTACAATTCCTGGCGAAGTCGATTTGCAGTATTTCTTCTGCGGTGGAAAGGGATTTTAATTCCCATTGCTCTGATTCATCATTCATTAGCATATTCATATCATTAGCACCCATTCATCAATTCATTCTAAATCCCAGATGTACTATCAGTATCTGGTGACTGAGTATGAATGAGAAAAAAAATCCACGGTGCAATGGTAAGAGGTACTGGTTGTATTCAATTCCAGAAGGAGCAGGAGAGCGGACAGCATGGAAGTATCAGCCTCTGGCGATTTTCGCTCCCCAAGTCAAATCTAAAACAATGGGGCTTTGGTGAAAACTAAACGAAGAGATGAAGCCAGTAGAATTGCAGTTCGGCACCGGCGGGCACATCGCCGCAAAGGCGGGGGGAGAGGCGATCGAGAGGCTGAAAGGAAGAGCACCGACGCCTCCTAGTTCGAGAATGATCACCAGAGCGCACAGCGGTCGCGATTCGCCTGGCGACGCTCTGCTGTTCGACGCCACATCTCCGGCGCCTTCCAAAAATAATGCGAGATGGAAAAGCGAGGGCTGCGGGGAGGGGACCCAGGGAATTCCAAAGTGGGAGGGACGTGACAGCGACGAGGAAGGGGGAGAAAAAGACCGGGAGTTGTCAAGAGGAGGAACAAGCCGAGGAGAGAAGAAAGTTTTCCAAAACAATGCCTGCAGCCACTCCTTGGCGTGACAGGAGTTTTTATTGTGTTATTTAGTTGCTGCAGAAGTGAATGAAATATTGAAATTGCCATACAAGTTGACAGATATCCTAATTTAAAAGTTTTCTTTGCCACCGCCGCCGTGCACTTAGGCCCAGCTACAAAAGATGGAATGTCCCTGCGTAACGACGTTTTGCCTCCTGAACGCCATGCCAGCGTGCAGGGTGAGCGTAGCGTAAATCGGCCAGGCCCCGGGGGCCTGTCTGAGAGAGCCCCTTAGGAGCAGGTTGTAAAAGACCATGTTACGTGTTATGCTTCTCGAGTAAAAAGGAAAGTTTGTAATCTTTATTAGCACTACTTGCTAGATACTTGAAAGATGCTTCTAGCGTTTGGGAAGTATTTTTACTTTTCAATAGTTTTAGATGATTGTTCATGTTTACAGATAATATGAGACATGTATAACTGTTATGATATGCAAAATGTATAAATGTCATGTGAAGTATATTAGTTCATGTTATAAATTATTGTAAAATTTGTATTTACATAGAGCCAACAGTAGGCGATGACACTCATGTTTTAATTTATTTTCTAAATGACTTTTTATTATATTACTTTTTAATAACCAGCAATTATTAAACATCAATAGTTTTACACGTTTGCTTATATTTATGCAACAATAGTCTAAAAAAGAAAGTTTCATTTTTTCCAAGTCGTGCAAGAAGCTCCTTGAAAGTGAACAATTGCCTCATATATACTCTTTACAAATTGTAATGAATGTTTTGTTAATAAATAACATTTTAACATTATAATGACTCATATTTCTTTTATAATGATCCATTACGTATGCTTTTTTTGAGATCAGCGAATTGAATTTAAATCAGTCTAATAATTCAAAAGGTGAAGATGAATAATTCTGAGTAAAATAATTGTGACAACCTGAGAAAACATTCATAATTAATGGCGGTTCATTGCGGTCAGTGATGAAATAGCTTAATATTTTTTAATATTCTATATTTATTATGATTTTGTTTTTTATTGTTAATTGTATGCAATAATGAACTCTCGCTCTGGATAAGTGTATTTCGAAATACCTCGGTCTAGAACTCTCTCTCTCTCTGTCTCTTCTGAAGGAGCCTGTTCTTAACAACGTTTTTAAACAGCCACTGGTAAAAGCGATTCTTTCAGAGCATTCAGAGCGTGCTAAAAGTACAATATTTAGCATTAGTTCTAGAAAAGAAAAACGATGCACAAGATTCAGATGTGAATGCAACAAAGGAAACAAAATAATTTCGTCTGACCGCATCAGCTACTTCTAAACTTCATGTATCATTAAGTGATTTGTAAATATGAATAAAAATAAATGGAAGTCAGTAAGGCTGACTAAAAAATAGTGTATGACGCACGCAGTAAAAGTGATTTTACTTTGCTCGTAGAAGGTAACGTAGAAGGAAGGCCACGCGGCCACTCGGGCACGTGTCGCAACATTTCCTACTCGCAAAATAAAATGACACTTTACCCTCTTGTGACAAATAACTATACTTGTGATACAGGTTTCAAGTGGATCTCATTTTAGAAATGTCTTTTCTTAATGTTATTTCTATTTTTGCACTCGTTGTGCATATATAACCTATCAGCGGCGGCGATGGTGTAGCGGTTAGCGTATCGGACTGCTATACCCAAGTTCGCCCGATCGAAGCCGTGGATTTTTGAGGGCGAAAAAATCCTTCTTACACCTTCCTTCGGAGGGGAAGTAAAGCCGGCTGCCCTATGTTAATAGATTCACTGCATGTAAAAGATCCTCAAGCCTAAATGACGCCTCTGAGCTAAATTCAAATCGCCTGTTTCATCGCCCAAGTAATACCTTCTTTCTCCGATGGTTGGTGAAAGGAGCGTAACGGAATTTGCGTGGTCAGACGGAAGAGCAGGCCTCATGGCCTGAGTCTCGCGTAAAATAAGGCAAATTCAATTCAATTCAATCAGCGGATGAGTCTGGAAAACTGCACTAACGTCGATGACAGTGGAATATAAGGAAATCGGTTTTCTTCAATTAACACCCAAAGGTGAGATGAGAAAGTTTATCATTGCGACAAATCGATGAGATGTCGAAATATATGAAAGGCAGTATCTCCACTTGTATAAAGGAAAGCTAGCTTTGATAAGTTGATATGAAATGAAATGGCAATGCGATGAAGTTACGAGGAAGCGGCGGGTCGGCGAATTTCCGTAGTATCGGGGCGTCGGCGTATGTTGGCAGAATGAGAGTGCTGATATATATCAGAGTAGTGAAGGGACAAGAGGAAAAGGTAGCAATGGATCAGGATGGCAAGGTAGAGAGACGGCGAGTTCGCGCGAGGTAAGGTCAGTAATTGAAGTGATGAGAAAACGAGTTGTGGAAACGCTGTCGTACCGGGGCGGCTTTTTTATGCGGCGAAGTTGCAGCGAGACAACAGGGTGGTGAGATGACAGTGTGGCCAACAGACAAGTTGGAAACGTGGTCATGTTTCTGAGTACAAAGGTAGAGTTGTGGAGAGTTCGCGTGAGGTGATGAGGCTGTTGGTGAGGTGGTGAAGAAATAGCAGGTTGGAAAGGTGCTGAGGTGGTGGGGCGACGTCATAATGGAGCGACTTCATAATGAAGCGACGTCATAATGGACGCCATAATTGTAGCTGGGCGACGAGAGGGTGGTAAGATAATGGAGCAGTGAACAGACAAATGGGGAAGGTGGCAACGTTTCTGAATGGTAAGGTAGAAAGTGGCGGAGAGTTTGCATGAAGTGATGTGGCTGTTATTGAAGTGGTGAGGAAGCAGCGGTTGGGAAAGGTCCTAATGGAGCGTCAGGGGGCGGAGTGACAAGATGCAGAGAAATAAACGACGGAGTGGTGAGATGATAGAGTGGTGTACAGACAAGTCGGAAAGATGTTTAGGTAGAGTGGTGGTGAGTTCGCATGAAGTGATGTGGCTGTTATTGAAGCGGTGAGGAAGCAGCGGTTGGGAAAGGTTAGTGTTGGCGTCCTAATGGAGCGTCAGGGGGTGGAGTGACTGGATGCAGAGAAATAAACGACGGAGTGGTGAGATGATAGAGTGGTGTACAGACAAGTCGGAAAGATGTTTAGGTAGAGTGGTGGTGAGTTCGCGTGAAGTGATGTGGCTGTTATTGAAGTGGTGAGGAGCAGCAGTTGGGAGAGGTGCGGGTCAGCGTCCTAATGAAGCGTCAGGGAGTGGGGTGACCGGATGCAGAGAAATAAACGACGGTGACGTGAGATGATAGAGTGGTGTACAGACAAGTCGGAAAGATGTTTAGGTAGAGTGGTGGTGAGTTCGCATGAAGTGATGTGGCTGTTATTGAAGCGGTGAGGAAGCAGCGGTTGGGAAAGGTTAGTGTTGGCGTCCTAATGGAGCGTCAGGGGGTGGAGTGACGGGATGTAGAGAAATAAACGACGGAGTGGTGAGATGATAGAGTGGTGTACAGACAAGTCGGAAAGATGTTTAGGTAGAGTGGTGGTGAGTTTGCATGAAGTGATGTGGCTGTTATTGAAGTGGTGAGGAAGCAGCGGTTGGGAGAGGTGCGGGTCAGCGTCCTAATGGGGCGTCAGGGGGCGGAGTGACAGGATGCAGAGAAATAAACGACGGAGTGGTGAGATGATAGAGTGGTGTACAGACAAGTCGGAAAGATATTAAGGTAGAGTGGTGGTGAGTTCGCATGAAGTGATGTGGCTGTTATTGAAGTGGTGAGGAAGCAGCAGTTGGGAGAGGTGCGGGTCAGCGTCCTAATGAAGCGTCAGGGAGTGTGGTGACAGGATGCAGAGAAATAAACGACGGAGTGGTGAGATGATAGAGTGGTGTTCAGACAAGTCGGAAAGATGTTTAGGTAGAGTGGTGGTGAGTTCGCATGAAGTGATGTGGCTGTTATTGAAGCGGTGAGGAAGAAGCGGGTGGGAAAGGTTAGTGTTGGCGTCCTAATGGAGCGTCAGGGGGTGGAGTGACAGGATGCAGAGAAATAAACGACGGAGTGGTGAGATGATAGAGTGGTGTACAGACAAGTCGGAAAGATGTTTAGGTAGAGTGGTGGTGAGTTCGCATGAAGTGATGTGGCTGTTATTGAAGTGGTGAGGAAGCAGCGGTTGGGAAAGGTCCTAATGGAGCGTCAGGGGGCAGAGTGACAGGATGCAGAGAAATAAACGACGGAGTGGTGAGATGATAGAGTGGTGTACAGACAAGTCGGAAAGATGTTTAGGTAGAGTGGTGGTGAGTTCGCATGAAGTGATGTGGCTGTTATTGAAGCGGTGAGGAAGCAGCGGTTGGGAAAGGTTAGTGTTGGCGTCCTAATGGAGCGTCAGGGGGTGGAGTGACAGGATGCAGAGAAATAAACGACGGAGTGGTGAGATGATAAAGTGGTGTTCAGACAAGTCGGAAAGATGTTTAGGTAGAGTGGTGGTGAGTTCGCATGAAGTGATGTGGCTGTTATTGAAGCGGTGAGGAAGCTTGGCAGTTTGGGAAAGGTAGTGTCGGCGTCTAATGGAGCGTCAGGGGTGGGAGTGACTGGATGCAGAGGAAAGAAACGACGGAGTGGTGAGATGATAGAGTGGTGTACAGACAAGTCGGAAAGATGTTTAGGTAGAGTGGTGGTGAGTTCGCGTGAAGTGATGTGGCTGTTATTGAAGTGGTGAGGAGCAGCAGTTGGGAGAGGTGCGGGTCAGCGTCCTAATGTAGCGTCAGGGAGTGGGGTGACCGGATGCAGAGAAATAAACGACGGTGAAGTGAGATGATAGAGTGGTGTTCAGACAAGTCGGAAAGATGTTTAGGTAGAGTGGTGGTGAGTTCGCGTGAAGTGATGTGGCTGTTATTGAAGTGGTGAGGAGCAGCAGTTGGGAGAGGTGCGGGTCAGCGTCCTAATGAAGCGTCAGGGAGTGGGGTGACCGGATGCAGAGAAATAAACGACGGTGACGTGAGATGATAGAGTGGTGTACAGACAAGTCGGAAAGATGTTTAGGTAGAGTGGTGGTGAGTTCGCATGAAGTGATGTGGCTGTTATTGAAGCGGTGAGGAAGCAGCGGTTGGGAAAGGTTAGTGTTGGCGTCCTAATGGAGCGTCAGGGGGTGGAGTGACAGGATGCAGAGAAATAAACGACGGAGTGGTGAGATGATAGAGTGGTGTACAGACAAGTCGGAAAGATATTAAGGTAGAGTGGCGGAGAGTTCGCGTGAAGTGATGTGGCTGTTATTGAAGTGGTGAGGAAGCAGCGGTTCGGTGTGGTGCAGGGGTGGGTCCTAATGGGGCGTCACGCGGGCTGCTGAGGAATAAGCGGCGCCCTGGAGGAGACCTCGCGCACTTGATTACCCGGGTCGTCGCCGTGTTATTGACAGCGAGGAAACTAATGAACTCAGCGCCGAGGAAACACGTACAGCTCCGCGCAAAAGTTTCGCGTCTGCCGGTGTCATATCGGGCCACCGCTTCATGAGTATCGTTCGCCCTATGAGGTAGGTTAACTGTAGCTGTAAAATATTACACAAACTACACCTGTGAAAATGGCTTGTCCATTACATTAAGTATAGTTTAGTGAATATGTTTTCGTTGTACAGTGATGTGAAGGATGTAGAAAACATTGTAAAGTGATATTTTTTTAATATGTCGCGAAAGATTACGTTTTCTGTAATTTTCATGATTATGTCGTCTGTAGCGACTTTTGATTTAAACATATTACTAACATTATATCATCTTGTACTTCTGTTTCAAATCCAAAACTCTTTACCACTTTATTATGCAATGTAACGGAACCTTTATTAGTTCATCTCCTTAAAATGATGTGGAATTCTTTACTGATGACGACAGGAGAATGTGTTCTTGAAAAAGATATGTATTTTTCTAACTTTCTCTTAAATTAAATAAAAATCTCTACGTTTTTTTCATTTAGAAAGGAATTTGAGACTTGTACTCAAACAAACATGATTATTTCTTCAAATGAAAGGTATTGGATCGTAGAGAAGTTATAATATGCCCTTTTTAACTGGTCTTATAATAAATACATCAACTTTTAATAATGTATTAAAATTAATAGATTGAACGCTTATACGCCGTCATTTGTCCAGTTCGTCGATTTCACGATGTGCAAGTTTTCTTGAGCTCTGAAATACCTACCCCCACTCATCTACTAACGTTAGCTCTGTCATGAGTTAACAATAACAAGAAGCGTTGGTGACCAAATCTGATAATCGGCATTGTTCTCTCGTGTGTAATAGAAAATATTTCGGTTTGAAAACGAGATTCAGAGTTGATATATCAGTCCTGACGAGGAAATAACCAACCTCCCCACTCCTTACTCATTAGCGGTATGAGGAATCAAGAAAACGTGCGTGGGTAATATAATTCAGTTGTACTTGGTCTTGCTAGTTCTGTGTTTTGAGTTAGAATTGATTTATCAAAAGCAGTTGGCGTTTCGTCGTTGCCCGGGCAATCACATGAGTGTGAGGTATAAATGATGGCATTACTATGTTCGCTTCGTCAACTATAATACCAGGATGGGGGTTTTTACATTTTTTTTAAGATAGAGTGTATAAACGTAATATGCAACCATCTTCAGGTACATAGGTCCCTTTACAAAATAATCAGTGATTATAATTATATGTGATATATTACATTTTTAAAATGTAGAGCATAATGTACAAGAGTTCACTTCTAAATTAATGTAAACATCTTGGTAAATATAAAATACTTTAAGTACGTTTCATCTACTTCTTTAAACCTGTTTACAATGAATAGTAATTTATTGTTTTATAATTTGTAAATTTCATCGGTGTTGTAAATTAAGTATTAAACGACGTGAAACGCCATTTTGGGGATTTCCGTATAGTCAGTATTCGAAGTATTTTTCTGTTATAACTTCTCAGCAGTTCTTTCTTTTGAGTGATGTATTTGCGAACGTTCATCCACTTATTATTCCATTCTCATAAGCATTTAAATTATGTTAGTTGTTTGTAATGTAGAGAAAATATAAGGAAGCATGAAAATATTAATTTAAAATTTACTCATTTTAAAAATTACAGAAATCTTTAATAACAGTAAATTGAATTGAGAAATAAGTTTGATATTTCACTGTATGAGTCCGTTTTTCTTATTGCCTATTACGTACGCGTCTGTACTTTCCTTCACTAATGCCGAAGGCAATTTGCTTCTTTGTCTGCCGAGTCCCTCTCTTCTACGCATTGTTGGGGGCGACATTAGCGCCTGCAGAAGGCGACGCGAGCAGTGCAATGGCGCACACTAGCGCTCTCTGATCAGCTAACGGGTCGTCGGGCAATTATATAACGATAACAAGCTGAATCTGCTCGGAAACAATTATCCACTCGTGTTTCAGGATTGATTTATTCCGAAAGACGTCGTGCTAATTTATTGGAGACCCTTTAAGGCCATTAATTCGCCGAGAAGAGGGCTGTTTCAGAGAACTGGCAAATCAATACGCGCTTTTCGCCAGAGGGATGTTGAGCTCTTGGCGTATTCGGATTAAATAACGCCGCTACGGCAAAGAAAGTAAGTCAAGCGAAGGCGTGAGTTGCCGTCGTAGATTTCTTTGTTTTTATTTCATTGCGAGGGACATGTTTTCATGTAAGGATCTGACCTTCGCTGGTGCTGCAGGCAATAAGAAATGAATAATAAATGTCTATGACAAATGCTATGAGAATCATTCCGAAAAATGTTGAACTGTCATAACTCATTAATTATAAAAACAGGATTATATTCATGGTGTGGTGTTAATGTTTACTATGCGTTATTTCTGTACATTTTTGCGTGCTACGTTTCTAAAGAAGTCACATCATTAGAATAATATTGTAACTGATTTCTTCATTTATTTTCTTACCAGTTGAAATATTGCTCAAATGCTGTGGATTAGATAACTTTTTACTTTTTTATTTCATTGCCGTTTTATTAATATTTCAATTGATTTCTAACGTTTGTTTTTCCAACCCGTCTAATAAAGTTTAAAATGGGTGTTTGTATATATTGAAACATTTTAAGTCGAAACAACTGCGGGGAAAAAATATGGAGAGAGTTATTGAGCTTCCAGATTTATTTGATTGTCGTAGCTTTTTAAACCTTCCCTTTAATCGTAAAACTATTCAGATGATATGTGAATGTATTGGGTGTCATCTCCCTGCATTTCTTTTTTCTTGGAACATATTTTAAATGATACTCAACTAGTGCATAAATTTGCAATTGATTCTTTTATTTTATTGTCATATGAAAGTTGTCAAAATTGTACTGCTCAAATTGTGATTTTCTATTATTCCATAAAATGACGTAAGTTCCGTAATATTAATTTAATGGTAATTTCATTTAAATTAATTATTCTGCAAAGTGGTATTTCATCCGAGTACATTTCTAATAGCAATTAAAATCATGATTTTATATTACATTTACATTAATTATAACATTTATATTAAAACAATGTATGTCACGTCAAAATACTACAATTCAATTTTTCTCTTAATTGTACTTAGAAAACCAATAAATAGTACTCGACTTGCACTCCAAGACCTGTCACATACATCAACTCATTCATAACCCGAGAATAATCCTGGACGTGACGTATAAAATGTGCTGTGACTCGTTCGACCGCAAAACAGAGCCGCAGCCCTCGCAAAACGCCGAGTCACGTGACGCAGGCAGTGGCAGCAGTAGGGGCGATGCACAGTGTGGCGAAATCACAGGAGCAGTGCACTAACACTTTGCCTGCAAATAGTTCCACTGTCGGAAAATTTAAAAATATCTCAATTGTATTGTAAAAAAGTGAAAATAAACTTTTTACGAATATCAGAGCAGAGTAACGCTATAAGACACGTCAACCATTCATTCTTTTATAACCAGATGAAACATTGTTCAAACTAAAACGATTCCATGAAATTATGTATTGTAAGTTCCGTGAAGTTAATGTAATCGCTAGCAGAAATAAAATTTGATGTAAGTACGAGGGAAGAATAGCATATAACATGTCATTTCGTCACATATTGTAAAATTACAAAAATAATTTTATAAACGTTCTTTCACGAATTTGTTTGCTTTCATAATTTTTATTCTCGCGGAGAATTTTCACGAATTTATGCAATATTTTCCAATTGCACACCGACTCTTTTCCAATTACATAACTCTTTACTCTTTTCCCACTTTTCCCATTACATAAGGTTTTATTCATTCACGCAGTTTTTCGAAGCCATTTTCGTATTTTATTAATAAATGTACATACTTATAAATACCAATAAAATTTACTTTTATATCAAACAGACATATCCACTGACAAATATATATATATATATATATATATATATATATATATATATATATATATAAACTTTACTTGAACCTACCAGAATTTGTCTAAAATTGCCAGATTTCGGACTGCATTTTCGAAAAAAATCTCACATTTTAATCTCGTGTAACCAAGGCTTAGATATTTTGGTTTCATCTATCAACATGTTACAATGCAAATATAATACATAAATATCAAATATTTACGTATTTCAATAACCTTTAGTTTTTATGTATTTTATTCAATATTTATAGATTTTCGTTGAGCGCGCTTTCCGACCCAGTGTGCAGGTCGATGGGCAATGTCGGCGGAGAGGGCAGTACTAGCGCACACCGCGGTCGTTCGTCCGTGTGGACTCCGCTGCCATTTTATGGCACCACATGGCTAACTAGCTCTCTATCGGTTATTAATTGTTCGCGTCAGCAGAGGACGACTGCGCCGGCGATTTTCGGTGAAAATCTGGTGGCACAGTCTGCCCCACCAGTGCTCGCTTCGATGGACGATTGCACAGACAGATTGTGCGATTGCCCGTGCATTGAGGTCACGCAGATAAGAAGAGAGGTTAAAAACGTCTGTTTGGAATAGGTCATTGTAGCTTGTGTTTATAATTAAAAATAAATAAAGTTATCAGTGAGCTGATTCAGTCATATTATCGTCTACCGATACGTTTATGTTGAATTGGTGCACATACTCATTATAATTGAATTATCACGCCCTTTCAAAGCTTTTGACACAGAATAATGATTATATCATATTCAAATAACAGTTAAATAAATTATCCTTTAAATAATACTGAATGGTTCGTTTCAAACCAAGTGGAAAATTGAGTTGAAATATTTTCACATATTCACAGACATATTGGTTGTGCGTTATGCTTATTCATTCCTTTGTGTAATGTAGTTTATATTTTCTATGATTGGATTTCGATGGATTTTTATGATATTCTGATATCAGTTCACTAATAAGAATCACAAATAATTTAAAATATTTCTACAATTTAGTGTCTCGATCTTGAAATGCTTCGAAAATACAGTTGAATTTTTACATTAAATATATTTTGTCGTAACTCCAATTTTATAATATATTTTTACTAGCTGACTCGGCGAACTCTGTTCCGCCTTAACAGCCGGTCCCATCTTTTTCTCGCGTCGCACTCACTGTGAGAAACTGTACTATCCTTGTTGCACTCGTGATAATAAAGCAATTGCAGATTTGCGTTTTTCTCTCAAACAAAGAAAAATTTCAAAAAAAGCTCTGATATTAAATAGATAATTAAAAATCTTTTACGTAGCAGAGCGTTTTTTTTAATTGATTTTTGTTTAAGAGAGAAATACAAAGCTGTAATCATAGGGACCGGCTGTTAAAGGCAATAAATAAGCAGATTTTGGAATTTATTAAGTTAAATTGTTTATTAGAAAATACAAATAAAAATTAAGTAGATTAATCATTCATTATTGTTCCTGTATTTTGGTGCATAGGTTGCACTCTTCAGTTAAGTACCTTGTGATACACGACATTTTTTGTTTTATTATCAGGCGCAAAAACAAACAACGCAGATGATCTTCCGACCCGTGAACATGCCACATATAATTGACCATGGGAAAAACATGGATATTCTAGATTCAAACCACAAACTTTCAAGGATTGGCCTTGTGATTTGTTGATGGTCATGGCGAATGCAAGATGGATCGGAAATTGAAGCCTTTTAAATTGAAACATCATATCTCTATCATTATCGCCGTCTGTTATCAGTGCGGCGTTACAACAATGGGTTACAACAGGCAACAATGACCGCTAACATGCGAAATCACGCGAAAACGTGCGAAAACGTGCAAAAACGTGCGTTCTCACACAGGAAGGCTGTCGAACGGGATAAACAGTATCATATGTCCGTCTCCTGGCTCAAAGCTTCCTGCTCACCAATTTTCAGCCAAATCGGTACAGCCGTTCGTGAGTTATAAATAGTGTAACTAACACGACTTTCTTTTATATCTATAGATAATTACTGACTTCTGCTGAAATGCTCAATGTTACCTAGGGTGAGATAATTTTTTGTGATCATCTAAACTGTAAATTAGTTGTTTATTCCGACCTGCTCTACAACTTCTGTTATATAAAGAAAACAAAATCCTTCATGTTGTTCCACTGAACATGTTACACAGTATAGACAAGGGCGTCAGCAAAAGAAACAAAAAAATCAACACAGAAGAGTTCCCGTATCAAAAGGCAGTGGGTGGCTGCCCGTTGCCTTCCTACTCCACCTCTCCCCCTCCTCTCCTTACCTCTGCTCGTCCTCCTGCCCCCCCACCCCACCCATTCCCTGCTCGGCGGCCCCACGCGGGGCTAACGACTCATTTCCGGAGACCCCGGACGAAAAGGGCTGCAGCGAGAGATTTACTCCAGAAACGTTTCCCGTTCTTTTGCTAACCGTCCCTTAGTTTCCTCCGACCTTACCTCGCCCCGCTTCGCCCTCCCCTCCCCCTTCCACTGCCACTCCCCTATCGAGTTCTTCTCCCACCGACCCATCTCCCTCTTTCTTTTGTTTCTTCACTCCACGTTCTTTCTCTATCTTCCGGAGTGTGCACTGCACCTTGAGATCTCGCAAGATGGCTTTTGCTCGGAAAATTCTTACGAGCTACTAAATCAACTTTAATATGCTTTAAAATTTCAAGGGAGTACAATTAATATCATTGTTTCACTGCTTTTATTGTACTTCACTACTTAAATTCATTATGCACTAGGCTTTCTTTAATGTTCGGTCCGGTCTTTCTTAAATAAAGACGTGAAATTGAGCGGTTCCAAGGGGGTATGGTTCCCTATGCCTCGTGCTGAAGAAAGAGACGGTATTCTTTGTCTTCAATATTCTTACCTTCCACAATAAAAAGGACTTATCCTTTGAAAAACTTTTTTAACCATACAAAAGAACGTAAAATATTAATCTTTTAATATTGAGAATACTACACTAGCTCTATATCTTTGAGCTAGTACACAGAAGGGCACCTCTATTTTACTTGTTGCGTAAGATACAGATCAGTTTGTTTTGAACTGTAAACATCAGGCTATCTATGAATAATGATTATATTCGTCTTCATAGATATTATTAAAGAAATAAATCAATATTGATAAAAAATTGTTTACTTATAATTCCATAGAAATTATCACTCGCATAATTGTCATAATTTTCAATGTTATATCCAAAAATGGCATTCGAAAAATACAAATCGAAACGGTGTCAATACTGAGGTAACACATGATTTCTTATGTTTTCTCTCTCCCACTCTTTCCTTCTCCCTCTCTCCCTCCTCTCTCTCTCTCTCTCTCTCTCTCTCTCTCTCTCTCTCTCTCTCTCTCTCTCTCTCTCTCTTCCTTGACTTCCTTGATAATACTTGCAGCTCGATGTCGCCAATGTTTCCATGTTATTCATGGGGCTCGAGAATCGTGAATATTTCAGTCTTCACCTCCCGGGGTACAAGGCATGTGCGGAGGGTATTCAAAGTCTCATAAAATAACCAAATTCATACAGAGCGAAGCGAGTCGCTACCACCATTGTCGTAGCCATTCCCGGTACCACCAGTGGCACTCCAGGATCGCTTTCACAACGGATATCGCGTAGACGACGAATGTTGCGTGCAATTGAGCCTCGACCGCTGCCTTTGTCGCTATTGTTGGGGATTTTCTGTTATTAATAACGCTGCCATACTAAGACAATTGTTACGTCTATATTAGTTACTCATATCCTACTTTTCACCGAATCTATCACTATTATCTATTCCTAGTAAATTAACGCGCGAAAAGTTTCTTTGTGTGCGCTTTACTAAATAAAGTACTGAAGCAACATATTCATTGCATCAGTTTCTCCGTTCTACTATCTCCACCTTAGACATCAACAACTTTAGCTCCTCCATAATTCCGTTATTTTCACCAACAAAAGAGTTGGGAATTACGCTCAGCTATTGTCATCACTGCGCCAGCTCCTTACATTTTCAATACTACCTTTTCCTCTTCCCGATTCTTGTTCCATCCGACAGTTCCTCTTTCCCCCATCTCTACACGCACTTCTCCATATCGAGTTCATCAACGACCGTATTGCCTGCCTATATTCTCTTGAGGCCCCGGGAGAAACCGACCCTTACGACAAAGGGTGGGCCTTTTAAACAATTAACCGTTTCCAAATTGCGCCTTGAAGGGGGCGTGGTTCGCCTGCCTGCGTCACCCTCGCCTCCCTCCCTCGTGCCTCCTCGCTCCGTTCCGCGAGCGGCGAGTGACGTACAAAGGGCTGAGGTGGTCAACACTAGGCCGGCCTGTGTTTAATTTCCCCGAGGTCATTACGCTGTCAGATCCGCCAGCGCATTGGTCGCTCCCTCTGGCGAACTTCCTCGGTTGTCGTCGTCAGATGGGAAGTTTGACTTGCTCCGCCAGGCTGCGAGTAGAAGGGAACAGTAATGTGGAAACTATAGTATTGTTTATCTCTTATTTTATACACAGTTTTGATGCCGTGTAAACATTCCAATATTTTGGTCACAAATTGATATTTTGTGGGTAATTTTATTACGTCGTGTATCTTACATATAATAATTGTGTATTGCTTTATTTGTATATCCTATTTTTGATAGAACAACGTAAGGATGATGGAGAATTCAAGGCAAATATTTTCAACAACACAATAAAATTAACAAGCTTTTGATACTCACAAATTCTAGAACATTTAGATATAAGGAAAAAATCCATCCAATTAATTTATCTGTTGGAAACGGCTGAACCGTAGTTCACAAGAGAAAATGGTAATCTGCTTGGATCAAAAGTAGACCAAATCATGGTTTAACGATTAGCTGTCTTTTACAAGGCACTTTCTTCTTTATCTTGTAATTTTTTTAAATCATTTATTAGCACAACTATAGTAAATGTAACAAGTGTTATATATAACTATAAACAGTGGGTGGCCAAATTATTATGATCACTTGTATTTATGAAAATAATACAATTTTCTTTCAACTGTATTTATGGATGGTCACATTTTATGAACTTCAATATGTGGTACACCAATATGCAGTTATTATAGATTATTTAACATCAGAAGTAAGCAAGGTAATGATAAAAATCACAGGTCACAGAGAGCTTTTGTTTTTGTAATTTTGTGATGCCCCATTTGAATTTGATCACATCCATCACCCTTTTTGGCATACTCTCAATACACTTAATATCACACCAGCCAAACCTCAATCACTTATTTTACATTTACTCATAATTTGTACACGAAATCTTGTATAAAACGCTAACATGAAACCACTTCTAAATAATTTGTTGTGTAAGTAATGATAAAACAGTGAGCAAATTTCGACGTAACGATCGTTCTGTTGTATAATAAAGAGGATATATAACAAGAATGTCAAGATAGAAAAACATATTGTGATCATAATAAGTTGGCCACCCAATGTATATACTAACAGTTTTTTTGATACAGTTGGCCAACGTCAGAGATCACTGAAGTTAATTTCAAAAAATAAATCCCATTACAGGAAGTCAGTAGGTGTCTTTTTAATTTTCTTATTTTTTCAGTAGAATCGAGAACTTTTGATGCCTAAATGTTTTTGTGTCTCAGTAAACGTCGCTGATATTTTACTGCATTCTATTTTATTACTTATTTTCCTGTTGAGGTGAAGTCCCGAAGCAGTCAGTTCAGTCGCACATAAATAGGTGAACCGGCCGCATTGCGCAGTATCTTATTCTGTATTTTCTGCAAATAAACTTTCCTGAAACAACCACAAAGCTGTATGCCATACATTCGTATTGGGTTTAGCACTTGTTGGTGTATTATTAATTTCTCATAAACACAACTGAAATTCTCTTCTAAATATGCAGTACATTTTATTGATTTTCAAATTGAGTATCGCTTTCTTTATTTTGACGTACTCTTTCCAGCGCAGCTTTCAATTTAAAGTCATACCTAAATATTTCGCTGTATTTGTTACTGGAACGACATTGCTATTGAGCTTTATTGGAAGGGCCTCACTTTTACGATTGGCAAAATTTACGTGATGTGACTTGGTCTCATTGAGTATTATTTTTGAGCCCACTCTGCAACTTTATTTGTTGCTGTCTATAATTTATTTGTCGCTTCTTCCACATTTCTTCCAGTGGATAACAAAACCATGTCATACACAAACGTTGCAATTGTTGTGCCTCTATAATTGGGTATATCACACCTATATAGCAAATGGAGGATGGGTCTAAGTCCTTCCTTGAGGGGTGCCTGCTTTAATTTCCCTGAAGGTTGTATAGGCATTTTCTTGCTTGATTCTAAATCCTTACTGAAAGTATTTTAACGTCTTGCTCTCTTTACTATACAGCAGCGTTTTTATGGCAAGGTAAATATTGATCTGTCAATGCATTAAAGGATAGAAACTACTAGTTTCGAAACAAATTGTACGCGGTATGCAAATAAAAAAAACACCCAATTCACACAGTTCGACTGCATTTTTTATTGATCGGTTAATTTTTCTTTCTGATCTAATATATTCGTTTATTTGGTACATAATAAACAATTTACATGTTTCTGAAGTGTTTATATGCTTCTACAATGCAAATTTTTGCCTAGAAACTATATTTTCAAGCCAACGTTGCGGTTGCGGTTGCGGTGCGTATTGCGGTTCAGCCATTCTGAATATCCATGTGATTTATAAGACAAAATATGCTTAAAATTGTCTTAAGAGCTTATTTTCAAAGTTTCGACATTTCTCCCTGGACACCTGTACACACATCCAGTCCCCCTAGCAAAAATCACACTGCAATGCGACGAACACCTACGTCATGTGGGTTGCGTCAAGAGCATTGCAGGCGTCTTTCACCGATGGTCCATAGCGCGTCTCAAAGTTGACCTGCCACGCAGCGGGACACGTTCTCGCCTCGCGCCTCGGCGAGAGGCGTCGCGTCCTGGATCTATCTGGGTTCAAAGGCGTCGGCGCTGGCGCCATATCAATGAAGCGCAGCTCATCAGCGCGCAGTTTCATGAATATTCCTGGCAATGAGCTAAGTAAACAGCGCCTCCCCCGGCGCCGCGCCCGAGCCCCGTGGCGAAGCCAGGCCGCGCCTTCACGCTGCCTCTTTGCCTGGGTTAAAGCAACTGCTAAATATGTGCTTCGAAAGTGACAACGTTTTAACTCCTGTACGTTCTGGATGCACTTTTTTTTAAATTTTCTTGGTTGTTAATTAGTTGTTAGTGATTCCGGGCACGTCATTTACTCAGGTCATTAGTCCCGTAAGTGTAGTGCATGTTCTTTCCGTCGGTCGGTCGGTCGGTCGGTCGGTCGGTCGGTCAGTCGGTCGGTCGGTCGGTCGGTCGGTCGGTCGGTCGGTCGGTCGGTCGGTCGGTCGGTCGGACGGACGGACGGACGGACGGACGGACGGACGGACGGATGGATGGATGGATGGATGGATGGATGGATGGATGGATGGATGGATGGATGGATGGATTACTGATTCCGGGCGCGTCAACTACTGAAGTCATAGGTCCCGCAAGTGTAGTGCATGTTTTTCATCCTGTAGTGGCGGTGATCTTCCCCCACTCGATGGCGAGATCCAACGCAAATCTACCGTCGATTATAATTTCCCCAATCAGGTATCTCCCACCAGCGGGGCACCGACCCAGCAGGGACAAGTTTTAAGTTCCCGACCGGTCTCCTGGCATGTGCGGTAGTGTAGCGCATGTTAGTGTAAGTAAGGGGTGAGGATAGGACAAGGAAGAGAAAGGAAAGATCGCGCGCGTATCGTGGCCCGTTTGTTAGGGTACTGCTCCGGCATTCGCCTGGCGTTGATCGGAGAAACCACGGAAAACTACGAATCAGAGCAGCTGGCCTCTAGAAATCTCCTCCATACAGCGACTGAATTCGACCTAGCTGACAAGCTAGTGTCGCAAATCTTGCCATTGTCGGGAGTCGGACCTAGTCAGTGGCACTGCAGTGACATCAGTGAATGCACTGAGCCACATCTCCCAGTTTCATTTTCTTGAAATGTACTAAAAAAACACATATATATTTTTCTTGCTTCAATTGATCCCATATTTTAACTTTAATAACACAACCACACACAAAAAATATTGTCAGACCCAAAACTTAACACATCTTTATTCGATGCGGCAGTTTTTTTTTAATTGTGAAAACCACCGTGAATTTATAGATTGTAAATTTCACGGTGGATGTTTGCAATTTTAAAAAAAATGGAGGTTGATGGCGCAATTCTAGCTTCAAATTCGGATTCAGAGCTTCAAAATACATAGGAGAAGATATGCCAAGTCTTTGGGTCTGACAACGTTTTTTGTGTGCCTGTGTAATAAATAAATATTATTATTTTTCAATATGGTTTTCGAAAAGTATTATGTCGTTTGGAGCAGATGAAATAATATTTTAGTACGTTTCCAAGGAGCTGGTGCCGCATCCTCGCTCTCATCAGGCAATTTATCCTACTCCTCGTTGCCTCGTCAAAGTGAGGCCGCATTCTTATGCACTCTTCCTTGCTGTTTCTCTGCCTCTTTGCCTGATTTAAAGCATCTTCCAAATTTGTGCTACAAAAATGCAACTTTTACAAAATGCAACGTACGTAAGTTTTAGCTGCTCGATTTTTTTCGATCTTCTTGAAATGTACGAAAGTAGACGTTTTACATGTTCCAATTGACACCATAATTTAATTTTAATAATAAATAAATATTATTAGTTTTCAGTCTTGTTTTCGAAAAGTATGGAGTCGTTTGGGACATGAAATTACATTTTGGTACGTTTCAAAGAAACTGGTGATGCCCCTCACTGTGCTGCGTCTAATTCTCTGTGCGGAGTGATGTCACGCATTCGCGTGCTCATCTTCGCTGAAAGATTGCTTCGTTCGCTTTGCTCTTAGCCTCGTTTCAAGCGGGTGCCAAATAGGTGCTTTAAAAATGTCCACTTTGTAATGCACACAAGGTGTTCGTAAGTCTTTGCCTGCACAGTTTTATGTCCAATTTCTTAGAAATGTACTAAAATAAGGTACGTTTTACGCGCTCCAACAGACACCATGCCTTAATTTTAATAATAAATATTATTTGTTCCCTGTATTGTTTTCGAAATGTATGGTGTCATTTGGGGCACATAAAATTATATTTTGTACATATGGGGATAATCAATCACAACAATAAATTAATGTACACAATTATACACACAATAATAAATTATTCTTGTGGTTGATTACCCCCATATCTATAATGGATTACCACAAGATCTCGGCTACCACCACGGTATTTAAATTATATTTTAGTACGGTTCAAAGAAACTGGGACTGCCCCTTGCTCTCATCCGTGAATCTGCGTCTAGTTGCGACTGCAACTAGTTGCCTTTCGTCCCATATGTTCTTGTGAACACATTTCTTCGTTTTCCTGGTATTCTTAATGCAACTATTGCTATATTTATTTTGTACTTCAGACGTTTGTCATATATCTTAGATTATTCTTTTTTGCTAGACGATTTCAAAAAATTGTATTTACCCATTCGTCACCTGTCTTTTACGTAGACACCGATACTTCTTAGACTCTGAGTCTAATTTATTTGTTTACTTTTTTGTACTGCACTTTTTCTCTTTTCTTCGTTTCTAGCTTTTCCTACTTTCCACTTTGAATTTTGGTTCATTTGTGAAAAAATCTAAGTTTTACAACATATCGTCTTCAAATTTGTATTTTAATACATTTATATTTCTCCAATTTTTTCTCCCATTTCTCGATTCCAGCTTCTCACTGACGATCCACCATATTGTATTAGTAATTTCCGATTTTATGTGTTAATTCCTGCCACTGTTGCTAATTTAGTTACTGTTGGAAATTTTTGTCTTCTCTGAAATTACGCCTAAGATCATAATGGCATTTAAGTGAAATCTGTCTCATCTGATATAAATATTAAGCCATTGATTCTTCATTATGCACGTTCACATTACTTTACCTTTCTCTAACAATCAACATCATATCTCTTTCAACTCACCTTTAACACAGAAACTTCATAATCAAATAAACATTGCTTTTCTGTCGTGAGCAGCGTTCTCTCTTCCATTACCTACCGCCTCCTTCGAGGTAAAATGCATGCACTACCTTTGCCATCACTAATGACCGCGCTTGCAATCACTAATCAATCAATCAATCAAAAAATCCAATCCCTGCTCTACCCCACACGCCTTAACATGCAACTCATACTTCGTACCCCTGCTCCGAACCCTAGCCCGATCCCAAAACTACTCTGCGCCCCTCACTCCATAACCTCGAATCACATTCCTTATTACATCAATCCCATTACCTTTTCCAAACTCCATCTACCCCACCACATTTAGTCCTCTGTCTCTCTTTACCTCTAGCCCAATTTCAGCGACGTTCCACCTCCTTAATCTGCGCCCTAATCCCTTCCCTCAAATTCTCAGTCCCTCTTTTCCCCGCGTCCCGCTTCCTCTGCGTTCTTGGCGACCGCCCACCCGTACGGGTCGCCGTGGTACTCGCCGCGCACTTCCTGTACCCGGCGCGCCACCGCCGCAGCCGCGTACAGCATTGTCTTTCACCAGACGTCTTCTAATTTCATCAGGCCCCCTCGGGGAGGGCGGGGCGAGGTGGAGGGCGAAGGGGAGGCGCTGGCGGAAAGACCCTCGGCGGGCGCCGGGCCTCGCTCCCAGGACTCCCCGCTAACGGCGTGACGTGTAGCGGCGTTTGGAGCCCTGGGAGGCAGGCGACGTGTCTCCCACTCGCAATGAGGACGCCGAGGGAGCGGCGGAGGACGAGGAGGACGGGAAGCTGAGGACGACGAGGGGCGCCAATGACCGCCCCAGGCCCCACGTCTTTACCACCAGAGAGAGTTGGCAGCTGCGGGAAAGGAAGGTGCGAATCGCCGGTAGGGTTGGAGACAATTGGCACAGGTTGTAGGTTGGGACATAAGACTAAAAGGGAATGTTGGGACGTTGTCGAGAGGTCCAACTTCTAATTCTGAATGTAAGTTGTAAAATATGACTAAATGAAAATGTTGGGATGTTGTTGAGAGGTTCAAGTTCTAATCCTTAATATAGGTTGTCAAATAAGACTAAAAGGCAATGTGGGGAGGTTGTTGAGAGGTCTAACTTCCAATCCTGAATGTAGATTGTGAAATAAATCAAAAAGGCAATGTTGAGACGTTATTTAGAGATCCAACGTCTAATCCAGAATTATAACTTCAAATTAAATATTCAAAAGTAATTATTAAAAACCTCAATACATTATCAATTATCAGTCGTCTTTATCATGATCATCACCGTCATCATCCCTTCAGGGGTTAGGGGAGGCTCCTGTTCTGCCTTCAGCATGCCATCTTAATCTTGGACGGCCGACGTTTCTTTTACCACAAAGTCGGTAGTCATACATTTGTTTTGGGATGCGGTCACTACTCATTATATTTAACTTTTGGGGCCATCGGGTTCCGCTTTACAAGTATTAATGAGAGCACTTCTCATTTTTCTCTTATCTCACTTTTCCACACTGTTTCCAATCTCTAAGAACGTCATCTACATAAATATTAAATAAAGTTGGTGATAGACTGCATTGTCTAATACTTCCAATTAATTTTGAATTCCTCGACTAATTTTTCATTTAAACCCAATTCATTAATAGTCATGTGATACAAGGATTTGATTACCTAAATTAAACCGAGCGGAATGCCTATTTTATTTATTGTCTTCCATATCGTATGCACTATGAATCATGCACTATGCAATATTAGTACTTCTCGTAATAACAAACTGGTTGAGTTAGCTCAGAACCAGTATTACCTGACTGTACAACCAGGAGCGGTGCCTCAGTGCATCAACTGATGTCACTGCAGTGCCTCTGGCCGGGAGATCCTAGGTCCTAGTTTTGAGTCCCGACGATGCCAGGATTTTTTAACATTAGCTAGATCGAATTCAGTCGCTGTCTGGAGGAGATTTCTAGAGGCCGGCTGCTCTGGTCGGTAGTTTTCCGTGGTTTCTCCGATCATCACCAGATGAATGCCGGAGCAGTGCCCTAACAAACGGGCCTCGGACCGCGCGCGATCTTCCTTTCCTCTTCCTTGTCCTATTCTCTCCCCTTACGCACACACACACACACACACTAATATGCACCACACTACCACACATGCTTGGAGATCGGTCGGGGACTTAAAACGTGTCCCGGCTGGGGCGGTGCCACACTTATGGGAGATACCTAGTTGAGGAAAACCCGTTAGCCGACGGTAGGTCGGCGACAGATCTGGCCATCCAGCGGGGGAAGACCACCGCCACCTACCGAGCAAAGACACGCACTACACTTACGGTACTAATTACCACAGTAGTTGACGCGCCCGAAATCACTGACAATCAATCAATCATTCTGACTGTGCAGCTTCTCTGACCGGGGATGTCCCAGGTTTCGTGTTCTGATAGTGGCGTATTTTCGACACTAGCTACAGAAAAGTAGGTGGAATACGGCTGTCCGGTGAGAAATTCTAGCGGCCGACTGCGCTGATCGGCAGTTTTCCGTGGGATCTCCGACCAAAAAATAGTATGTAGTGCTGGCAGCTGAGTACTAGGTTTCCCTCCGATTCTTTCCCGCCTTTTCAATCGCAGCCTCCGAGTGACCTCCTGTTTGTTCTTGACCGTGAAATTCAAATTTCTCACATTTTCCATTCTCGTGTATTATCTTGAACCACACAGTGATATGTTCACAACGCGACAGGCTCATAAATGGGGAAGAATTTCTGACCAACACATTCGATGTATAAGGAAAATAACCTTCCGATTCGATGTGACTCTGGTTACCCGTGGAGCGCATATGCATACCGGGATACGGCATACCCATGGCCTTTATTTAACTTCCCCAGGATATGATTTCTAGCGCTGTGGCTATATATATTTATGTATCATAAAATAACAATTAGTAATGTGAACTAAGAGTATGTCATTTAACTTGTTATTCATGACATGTGCTGTACCATTATTGTACCATACAAATTCTTCTTATTGTTATTATTATTTCATTCTAATAAAATATGTAAAATGGAGAAGACAAGCACACAAATTCTGCGTCTAAATTACTTGGCATTTTATTCCTTACATCAAGCTAAGACCGCAAGCTAACACCGCTTTAGGCAACAGATACGTACGCACATTCTGATTGGCCCAGTAAAGTCAGTGGGTCTCGTCGTGTGAACGAGTGGAACCGGACCTCCGATTCCTCCGGTTCCATTTTTTCCTCTGTCGGAGGACGCGGAGATAACCGGAGGAGCGCTGTAATCGCGAGCTCTGATTCAATTACTTGGAGGCCAGGCTTCGCATCCCAGCACTAATACTACGCGAATTTTGAAGCAATACCCTAACAGATGCGTTGTGGTTCACATTGATGGTTTTCTTGTGGATAGCCAGGATCACAATTCGCTTACCTAAAAAGAAGGCGCATCCTCGCGTGTCGGAGTGTGAACTAAAAGGGCTGTTCTACGCTCATTGCGGGAACTTTTCTCAAATAACGTTGTGAAATGAGTCAACCACGGAAATGCCCCCCAGAGGCTACGTGATGAATAAGGCAGAAGCATAAGAGACAGATCGCGCAGCCTTACGAAACGTTTGAAGTGAAATTAGCGAGAATCAAGGAAATTACATGTTCATTTTATATTCCCAAACGAAAAATATTTACACTAATTGTTGATTTATTAATTGATTTTTTCGTGTTTCCGGGCGCGTCAACTGCTTCGGCCATTAGTCCCGTTAGTGTAGTACATGTTTTTCTCGGGAGATGGCGGTGATCATCCTCCGCTGGATGGCGAGATCCGGCGCCGTCCTACCGTCGACTACTGGGGTTTTCCCCTAATCAGGACTCTCCCACCAGCGGGGCACCGTCCCAATCGGGACAAGCTCTAAGTTCCCGACCGATCTCCCGGAATATATGCTAGTGTAGTGCATGTTAGTGTAAGTGTGCGTGTGAGGGGAGAGGATAGGACAAGGAAGAGGAAGGACAGATCGCGCGCGGTCCGTGGCCCGTTTGGTAGGGTACTGCTCCGACATTCGCCTGGTGTTGATCGGAGAACACTAATTGTTATTAATTTTCAATGTAATATATATGAAATGTATTAACTGATTTGTTTAAATCAGGGTAGGCACTGCCTATCTTCCATACTCCAAAGAGTCGCCTCTGCGAAATTGACATTGATAACTCTTCAAATTATACAAACGAGTAGTACGTACATGCGTATACCAATCCTTAAACTCAAACATCAGTAATAGCGACAAATGAAAACACATGATTCAATATTATCAAAATTGTTCTTATTATTGTATAAAAAATGCTATCTTATTCTGAGACATCGAGACCATAGACATACATCAGCTGTGAGAGCAAACCGTATTATATTAACATGGTATATAACATGGTAACATTGCATGGTAATATTTTGTGTTACCAATATACAATTATCAATGCGCAAGCAGCGACCTGTGCCAAATTTCTAATTTCTCTAACAATCCAACACAGATTGCTCTATTATGTCATTATTCATGGGGTTATTTTAGTCGAAATCTTCAATAAAGACCTGTAAAAACAATCCAAAGAATCTTTCATTCAAAAATATCAACTACTTGCGCTGAAGTGTGAATACTGATTGTTCACTTTCCGTTGATCTCAATTGCCGGTTGCGGTCGAATTTTCTTAATATTTGTTCTGTAGAAGCTTTATCATTCCATGCTGCTTCTTCTCTTGCCGTTCTTCCCTGCTGTAACAGTATAATTTAGTAGAAGCCAACCGCAAGATGCATAAAAATGTATACATTGCAGCTGTCTAAATCCTAATTTATCTCATCTCTGCTAACAAAAAAAACGCTTTTATTTTCGTACGAATTCAAACATTTAATTTTACTATTTGGAATTTCAATTCTATCCTTCTAAAACATTAACACAATTAGTACACAAACAAAACATTTTATTTATTTATTACTGACAAAAACAGCAAACTACAGAATATGTCAATTCCGCTATATCCCTAATGATATTAAAAAATGTGATGAAATCTTGAAAAATGTAGTAGTGAATAAAATAATATGTATCACTCGAGCGTAAAAAGATTTTATTCCCTTCGGAAAATTAGCTCGCTCTACTCTTAACGTCGCTTCGGAACCACCGTTTTCACTCGCAAATAAAATCACCACTTATGATATGCCACATATCATAAATTACTAATACTGCTACATTGTTTCTGAAATAATCACTGTATTTTTTATATACACTATATTATTTAAGTATTTGAACCGAAAAAATACAGCAATTACAATCCTAGAAACTTTCTCTTAGGAAGAAACAATATTTCAAGTAGGGATACACGACGGAAATTTTAGAAAATAAATTGGTGTTAGTCTAATGTTAGGTTAATTTATTGTTTTAAATTCTATAACATTTTTTTCGAACAGTTTATTACCACTGCGTTAAAAGCGTTTTTTGCTTGCTTTTTCTTTTCAGACAAGCCGATTTGTATTGGACTAAAAAACACCAGGATACCCCTCAATATTACGGCGTTAAGTTAGCGCATTGCAGTAATATAAATTCAAAAAGTGCATTTTTGCAATAAACAACATAACGAAAGTAAGATAATAACAATATTGATAATATGGTATTCTAACGATGAAATGGGACTGCAATGCACAAGTTGCAAGGAATAGATTAACAACGAAAAAGTTTGCAAAAATCAACAAATATTCTGTAGGAGTGAGTAAAGACTTCAATTCCATTTTGAGACTAGAAGCGTACTAAACAAAATTTCATATTATCTTGATTATTTTGTGTTCTCGGGCGCATTAATGGTTAAGATGGTTAGTCTTGAAAGTGTAGTGCGTGTTAAATGACGCGAGGCGACGTGGGATTTTTTCCGTTAGAACGTGAGGTTTTTCGAGGGAGTATCTCCCTCCAGATATAACCACCAGCGTGACTTCGCCTCTGCCGCGACTTAGTTCGCGAAATGATAATAGTGCATGTACGTGTGAGGGAAGATTATGGGTCAAGGATGAGAAGGAATGAGCCGGCCTGGATGGCCGAGGTGCCTAAGAGCGAGTACCGACTCAGCGCTTCGGTCCGAAGGGTCGCGGGTTCGAGTCCCGCCTTGGGCATGGCTGTTTGTCCCTTGACTTTGTGTGTGTTGTCGCGGAGGGCCTCGCGTTCTGCTGACCCCAGATCAGAGGAGCACGCATGTTTGTCTAGTGTATGGTCGAATATGCGTCCCTTCGGGACGTAAAGGGCAACCGGCTGTCGGCTGGATAAAAGCCCTAGGAAAAAAAATGAGAAGGAATGATGGCGCGCGGTCCGTGACCCATTTGTTAGTGTCCTGCTCCGACATTCCGCTGATATTGATCGAAAAGAACACGGAACTTCCTTTCAGAGCCGCCGGCCGCCGGAACTTGAACCCTGGGGCCTCCCGGAGTCGTTGCAGAGCCTACAGTTATTGCCATGATCCAACTCGGTAGGCAGTTAAGTTGGAAGAGACTAGCATAGAACATGACGCCTCACACACACCATAACTGCATTGATTCTGTCAGCAGAAGTCTTTGTCTAAATCAGTGATTGCCAAACTGTCGATCGCCAGCTTCGTGTAGCTCTCGGAGCAATTTTCGGGAGATCGCTGTCATGCACAAGGTTGGCTAACCAGGACTTGTTCTACAGAGCTCAGACAGATGGCTCTTATTTTTCTTGCATACAGTTTTATTAAAATGTGCTTCTTATTCAATAGAAATGTGTGTTTACAGGCAATAAACAAATGTTAATTTTTTTTTAAAAAATCCTGTCTTGGTTTCTTGGTAGCTCACAATAGGATTGAATGCGATATGGTTGCTCACAAGCGTCATGAGTCTGGCGACCACTGATCTACATGATATCTCACACTTGTCTTGCAGATCATCCTCTGCTTAACAACTAACACCATTGTTTCATGGTGAGAATGTGCAAATTTAAACAGAAAGATATCACGTACATTGTTGTTTCGTGTGGACGTGCATTCTTCGCATTGTTGGACGAGCAACTCGACCACTTCCTTGTGTCCTTCGCGGGCTGCGAGGTGAAGTGGCACGTCGCCTGCGTCGTTGGCAAGTTTTGCGTTGAATTTCAAATCGAGCAAAATGCGGACCGCCTGCCTCAATACAAGACACGGTATCTATTAGATTTACAATTTGAAGCAATTTGGGCGCTGATCCTGAGTTCTAGCAATAAATAACGGGAAAGGACTTCGGAGAAAGATGACTCATTTTTATCCATTTATTTCCTGTACAACCTTCTTTTTTAGGTTTTTAGAATTGATTTTCATTAACTTTGATGCTACAGAATTAGCCTACAAAGTTCACGCAAAATCAGAACCATTATTATTTTGTATTTCTAATGGAACATTAAAAAAATAAAACACGGCGTCTTTGGGCCGTTTTGTTGTGAATTTCAATCTAGCAAATGCGGACGGCCTGCTTTAATACAAAGCATGTCAACGAGTTTAAAATTTGAAGCTATTCGGGCGCTGAACCTGAATTCTAGCGATCAGTGTCGGAAGATTTATTTATTTATTTATTTATTTATTTATTTATTTATTTATTTATTTTACGTCAAAAAAACAGTTAAAAACTGCGTATGACGTGCTATGGGGAAAAGTGAATTGTGTGCACATTTTCAAAATTCTGTGATCCCTACACTAAGTCATATACTACTTAAATTTTGAATTTTTGAAAGGGAGAAAAAAAATCCCATGTAATAAAATCTATTTTCAAGGATAAACAAGCAATAAAATTTGAATTTTGAAAGGGAGAAAAAAACAACAAAAAAACTCCCATGTAAAAATATCTATTTTTACATGATGATAAGATGACTTATTGTTACCCATTTCTTTATATCCTGTACAACATTTTTTGGGGGTTTTGATAATTTATTATCCGTTTCTTAACTCTGATGCAGCAGACAAAGAATAGGCAAAATGCGACCCATGATTATTTAGTATTCGTATTTAGTTACATATTTTAAGAGACTTGAAAACTTAAAAGTATTTTTCAATCTATTTAAATTCATACTTTTGATTTGGAATTAAGTGTTTTGTATGTTGAGAACCAATTCGAATAATTTGGCAATATATTTTATCAAGATTAATTACTTGAGTCGCAAGGGATATTATTTGAAGATCATGCAAGAAGCTGATTTATGAGTCTGTCAGGAAATATGTGCCGTTTATTTTTCAGAAATAATAATTTCAATAATCAAATTAAGAGATGGTAAGGTTAAAACCCGGATCACCAACGAGTTGTAAGTTTTAACTTTTTTGCGTATACAAACACATAACTTCAATTATCTTCAAAATTTGTGCACTTAGAATTTACGGGTCGTTGAAATTAATAAAAAAATTGAAATATGTATTTCACTATTTATTGAAAGCATAGTTCTTGGCAAGATTATCTTCATAACTTAGCTTTTTGAATCCAAGACGTAAATATATTTTGTAAGACGTCATAAACAAAAATATTCCCTTAACACTGTAATGCTACTTTTCAACATAAAAAGTACACACAATACATGCAAATATAAATTCTCAAGTTCTATAGAACAAATTAAAATTGAAATATTTTGAATCAACAGCTTATTGAACATTGATTTCTACATACTTTCAGATTCCCATCCTCGCAGGCATCATGCAGTGGAGAATTGCCTTTCTCGTCGCAATATAATTTGTAGTCTTTTGGTAGCTTCACCTTTCCTTTTAAACGATTTACTTCTGCATCATCGCCCTTCAAGGCGGCTGCAATGAGCTTTTGAAAGTCAGGATGTAGAGCTTCGTCATCTTTCTCCTCTTTCTTCATGGCCTTGAATACAATGATTGGATTTCATTCTGAAACGCTACAACACCATTTGCAATCATTTAATCCGTTCGTGTCCACTCTACAACATTGATTTTATTAATCTATAAACTGAATTTGATTTATAAAATTTTAGGGTCCGGAACGCACTCCAAATTAATTATTATTAATTTAATAGAAATGGTTACAAGTTTATTCTATAATTTAATGATTATTCCCGACGCCGTTCCGCCGCATTCCATCAGAAATTTATATATATATATATATATATATATATATATATATATATATATATATATATATATATATATATATATATATATATATTAATTATATTATATATTATACGGGGATACTATAGAGTAGATAGAAGTAGGTTCTTCCGCAGAGCGGAAGTACATGAAATTCCTTTTCCTGTATAATAAATTATGATAAATATCCCAGCAATGCGGGGTACTTTAGCTTGTTTAATAATAATTACAGGCAACAGTAACGTTACTATTATGTTCCTTAATCTCCCCAAAAACAATAATTATAATATATGTTAAATAAAATAATTGCATTATAAAATGTATTCCTAATATTTACAGTACAGTACAATGTGTGTCTCTTACATATCAAGAGCATATACAGCACACCATGTTAACACAGTATTTTATGTTTAATTCAAAGTTACAGTGTTATGCCTAGTAATATCTGTTAATGATAAGGGTTAATACAAACATAACATTAGTTCAACTATTTCAAATATTTGATGTTTAACTTTCATATTGACACTAATATTACCAGCATAAATTTGTAAAAAATAATTGCTTTTAATACCAGATAAATTCAGTGCATTTTTGTAAGTCTCCTCGCACCATACCTCCATCCCATTACTTTTCTGATGTAACAAAATTACGTACAAATGTTGAGATTTCCACTGCAAAAGAGGAGAATGATGGGTAATCCTTCAATATACTCATTATTGAGTATCATATTCAATAAATTCAAATAGTTGAATAATTTAAAATAATTTTTGTTCGGCCATTTTTTACATTGTTGTCGAGAAAACCATGGATATGATTGCAACTTGCCTAACAATACTAGCAATAAAGTATATCAAGACAATATTTCTAACGTTTTTAGTGTATACACAATTGATTATATACTAAAAAATACGAAAGGTGGCTCGCAATGCAAAATATTTTCTTTTAAACACGAAAAGTATCATTAAATATTCTTTAATACTCATAAGGTACCTATTTTTTCAAGAATTTAATTCAGGTAATTTTCAAACAAGTGTTTGCAGTGCTTCTTCTAAGACAATCATTTTCCTCCGGATCGTTCTTTCACAAATTTTATTGTTTTTTCTCAAATTGATTCATATCGTCCTATCTCTTAATGATTGGTGCGTGGTCATGAAACGTCCTTGTTTGTCACATCAATGTGTTTTTAAAATGTTTGGAAATAGTTCTCTTTCATTGCATGATTAGCGTTAGTTGAGGTCATTTGAACTGAGGCAGCAGCGGCGGAAGCTCTAACATGACGCTACCCATTATCCAAAAACAAATAAGTGAAGAAATAAAATATATAAAAAAAAACATTAACAGTACCGTTTTTAATCAGGAATAATCGAAAATATCCAGAACCAAAATTAGTACTTCTTGACTTTATGGCGAGTGCAGGACATGAAAAAATAGCGTTGTGGAGTGCCCATAAAATTGAATCGCGAAAGAGAACTTTAATGATTTAAGGAAGATACTTACGGTGTTGTTGCCTAGCATATGGTATTAGTGAGTGGCTAAAGATTATAACATTTTTTGCTAACTGTCTGCCATCGTACGATGAAAAAAACTTAGAGTGAAGCATTTTAGAAGCTCTATGCAAATTTGAAACATTTTTAACGGAATATAGGTTTAAAATTGTGAAACTTTTATTCAGATGAGTATTTATAAAAAGAACTGCCTGTGAGTTGAAATGTAATGTAAAACACGGGTTTTTCTGTTTTTCATGCGTTTGGTTAGTCTGTCACAAGACAAAACTATTATCAATATTATTATTATTATTATTATTATTATTATTATTATTATTATTATTATTATTATTATTATTATTATTATTATTATTATTATTATTATTATTATGCATATTCTGTAAGGACACGACAATTGCATAAAGCTAATAGACAGTCAATCGTCTGACTCTTCAAAATTCCACAACTCCAAAGGAAGTTATCTTCCAAGATGTCCACGAATCGAATAATTTCGCTGGAAAGAAAGAGAACCATTTTGGAAGTATTAGTCAACTTCCTATGAAACGCTTCAGCTGTTACTGCATTTGAATGAACTTCCTATGAAACGCTTCAGCTGTTAACCAAAACCTCACTAGCTGTGAATGTGAAAAATACTTTATAATTTTGTCCGTAAAGGAAAATGTTCCAATATTATAGTAGTATTGCACTTTCTACTAAGAAACAAATTAAGTATCTTAAATGGCTGAAACATTTTAATGAGCATGAATTTTCATGTATTTTCTCCCAAATGACATGAAATATGGTCTAGAAATAAATATTGAAAACAAAATTGTAATAATGTGAAAAAAGTTCTTTAAATTTACTATATATTCACGCGACAGACGTTGGATGAGTTTCGTACAAATACATCCAAAGTTAATCTTATTAAATTGCTCTGTACAATGATATACGGAGTTAGTCTAGATGAGAGGAGTTACGAGTTCCGTATGGTAAGAAATGTTTAAAATCATACAGATAATAATTGCGTATGTTGTATTATTTGTGTTTGTATTATTTTCATATTATATTTTCATATTATTATTTCATATTATGAAAGCCATTAGGCAACTTTCATTCATCAAAACCGTTCTTATTTACAATTATCTGACATGTTACCATTCGAAATATTTTTTTAAAAGTATTAAAAATCCCAGTCGGTTAAAAGGTTTGTCGAAGCTTTTCTGCTAATACATAACTAATTGGGGATGTACTTTTCATTCCAAAAAACGATGTGAGCCACCTGCATCCTTCCATGTAGTCTGCCGACTGTGCGATTATGTACTCAGGCGCACACACACATACACAAGCACCCCAGGGCTGGTCGAGCCAGCACGACGGCAGGCCCCACCTTGTTACAGTTTAGTCCATGTGTTTGCCCTTGTGTTCTCCATCATCACTTTTTCTTCATTTATCATACACCCCACTCTCCCACCCATTTATCAGAAGTTTGCTCTCGCTTCAGCCTCGTATAGCAGAGTTCCTTTAACCTACATTATAAATCTGCCTCCCTTTATGTGCTCATAGATCTTGCTTCTGCCCCTCCTAGTGCCTTGCTGGAGCTTGCGGGCCCGTGCGCTTCAGGGTTGCCACTGCCTCGCCCTCTTCCCACGCCTCCGCCCCACGCTTCCGCCCCACGCCTCCGCCCCACGCCTCCGCCCCACGCCTCCGCCCCACGCCTCCGCCCCACGCCTCCGCCCCACGCCTCCGCCCCACGCCTCCACCCCACGCCTCCACCCCACGTCTCCGCCCCACGTCTCCGCCACACGCCTCCGCCGCACGCCT